>JALPQI010012398.1:0-29359 GCA_025490895.1 Thaumatotibia leucotreta
TTATGTATTCTATTTTTAAAATCAGATGGGATTCTTTTATTAAAAATTAAAATTATTCAAGCTTTGTCTGATAACAATCAGAAATTGGTACTCATTCATGAACACCAGACTTTAGATAACCATCTGAACTCGAGTTTCTGTTCTAAGACTTACAACATAAATAGCAGTGCATGAATAATTTTCAGCGCATTTTTATTGACACCAGTGACCTAGGCAGACAGCTGAAACGTATTTTTTTATCTATCTACCTACGCAATTACTAAAATAAATAAGTCAATTTAAATAAATGGGTAGTAGTGACCGGTGACCTAAGTTTATCTCAAAATTACGAACTTCTGCACAATATTAATAGTAGGTATTTATTATCATTGAAACCGGCGATATCAGTTCGCTCGGTCGTGTGAGGCGCGTGCGCATAATAGACTCGTTTTCTACGACACATATCTACGCGCATACTTATACATAATGGGAGGTAACTTTTCCGCTATGGATCCGATGGACGTGCCAGTCCCCGATCTACCCAAATTATTGGAACGCGACGCCTATTTGAAGCCTTACGAGCGTGAAATTCGTCGCAGGTAAGACCTTTGAGCATTAACTTTAATAAATACTTTAAGAAATTTAACTCTGATAGTTAAAAATTGGTTAATTTAACGAATTGTTTTGATATTTGAGGTTAAGTCGTGTTTACGAACGTGTAACAATTTAGCGCTGTAAAGCGCTTTCATCATTGGCGCTTGCCAACGCTAGGAATCGGTATTATTTTAATGCATGTTTGTTACGGATATCGGTGATTCCAATATCATAAAAACGTTTCTTGTATTGTTATTTATTGAAATCGTGAACATTACTTAGATTACATGAAAGTTATATTTATTAATAACTTGTTTACGCAGCCGTCCAAAAATAACCGCAGCGCTTAAAGCGCTTATCGACAATCTATAACTTCTTCAATGTCAAACTTAAGGTCATTCATGCAGAATGCTATGTTTGTATGAAAATATGCGCTGGAAACCATCTAGTGAATACCAACATGACATAATTAACAAATACTATCAATACAGATAAGACCTAGGAACGTTTAGATGTACTAATACACTCTAAAATTTCCCACATTCGTATTTACATACGATTGGTCAATTATATGTAGAAATATAAATTAGATCAGGGCATCAGAGCCACTCTAGGGCAAAGCGCCTAAAAATTAATGAGACCTAATAATTAATGAGATATAGCTAGACTTAGGTCACCTAGATACTTTAAACTAACCATACCAAAATGTGTAAAATATGTCAATTTGTTAAGTATTCTTCCGTGATACAGATTCGGGTGCTTCAAAGACTTATGGGATCGCATCGAGTCATGGGAAGGCGGGTTGGAGGGCTTCACGAAGGGCTACAAGTACTTCGGGCCGCAGTTCCACCCCAACGGCACCGTCACGTGGCGGGAGTGGGCGCCCGGCGCGCATTCCTTGCATCTTCAGGGGGAATTTAGTAAGAAAACGAATTAGCATTTACGAAGTAATATTGCTATATTTTTTTGGGTAGGCGTTTGAAATGAATACTTTTTTGCACTCTATTTTGTGATATAGGTATACCTACACATTTTTGGCTTGAAAAAATTTAGTTGCCTAGTTAAAAGTGTTTCTCTGGGTCGCGTTTTATAAAGTTACGTTACAATATACAATTTCGCTGTTTGCCTCTCTTTCTAGCCAATGTGTGCGTGCGTTAGAGAGGCTAACAGCGAAATTGTAAATTGTAACTTTATAAAACGCGACCCTGATATAAATGTGAGCGATTTATTTGTAGTTGTAGCTTACCATAAGGACGGAATTGGCTTCTACCTTCATATAAATCAAATGTCTAAATGCTCTTATGGCAAGCGACAAAGTGGGATGTTTTTAAGTAGGTACATGTTCGTAATGTACCATACCTGGTCTTAATTGTTTTGGGATGACTCGTTGGCTTCAAAGTCTACATGACAGGATTACTTGATATTACGGAGACGTACACCCCCTAACTTACAATGTGGAGATTTATTCGTTCAACAAATCATCAGAATTTACCAGCTAGGATATCTACAGTTAAAAGTTAAAACTGCGGTTGTACCGAGCATTTGTCTCTGTCACTATAATGACGCCATCTTTGGAGTGGCAGAGACAAATCCTCGAAATTTACGAATGTCTCCTGTTCGTTGCCGCCGCGATTTGGGCTCTACTTTTCACTTACGATCAGGTGGAGTGGAGCCACTTTGTTATGCCAACATAAAAAAAAAAGAATTCTGAAGTTCACGGTAGTAAGCCTGGGTCGCGTTTTATAAAGTTACAATTTACAATTTCGCTGTTTGCCTCTCTTTCTAGCCAATATGTGCGTGCGTTAGAGAAGCAAACAGCGAAATTGTAAATTGTAACTTTATAAAACGCGACCCTGTTCTATTGCTAAACACTATATTCGAGATATTCCCTTCCAGACAACTGGAACAAAACCAGCCACGCATTCCGCAAGCTCGAGTACGGAAAATGGGAGCTCCAGATCCCACCGAACCCGGACGGGTCCTGCGCGCTCCGGCACGGCAGCCGCGTGCAGCTGATCGTAAACGAGCACCTTTATCGCATGTCGCCGTGGGCCAGCTACGTGAAGCCGCATGAGGGGTTCACGTATCAGCACTTTATTTATAGGCCTGAGCAGGTTAGTCTTGTTACAATGGCACAAAATACACATTTTGACGTTAGCCCTGCGGCCCTACGGCGAACTCGGAAGGTCGGAAATTTCAGGGATTAGTCTCTGTGCCTCTAATGACGCCTTCGTTGGTCTGACAGAGACAAATCCCCGAAATTTACGAACTTCGGTGTTCGCAGTAGCAGACCAGGACATATTAGTTTCGCAAAAAGCAGGAGATTTGGAGCAGGAAGCCGCCCAATCTTTTTTAAAGTTTTGTGCCTAAAAGGTACCAAAGCAACCCTTATGGTAGGATACTGACCGTCCGTCAGTCTGGCCGTGAAAGAAATTATGTCGATTTGATTTGAATAGTGATTTAATACGTGCTCTTTTCCGTGTTCGCGTCCGTGGAAATTCGGACACTTGTGACAAATTTTGCAGGACAGTAAAAAATGAAGGATATCTGGATCGCGTTTTATAAAGTTACAATTTTCAATTTTGCTGTTTGCCCCTCTTTTTAGCCAATATGTGCGTTAGAGAGGCAAACAGCGAAAACGCGACCCTGGCCATTCGATTTGTATCAGAGATTTTTTGGGCATCAGTCATTTTGTATGGTCATTATATCAAAGGGGAGCACAACGTAAGTACTCAGAAAAGCCCCAATATTATTGTAGGTGGAGATATGTGCCTTGTGGATGGCAGGTGAGTGTGCTACGAGGGAAATCGCTAGCACTTACACTGATAGTCTAATATCCTAACATCTCTTGCGAATAACTCGGACACAGGCATCTTGTACCCTACCTACGACTAATCAGTGCGTACCTACTATCTTTATAGGTATCTGCCAAGCACGTCAATTCCTATGGGGATTCATGCGAATGAGCAATCTTTATTTTGAACATTAAGTGATAAATTGGCTCGCGATAGAGCAATCACGTGAGGTCAGAGTCAATTTTCAGTGAACATTCAACTCATGAATGTAGGTAGGTACTTTACGTTACTGTCGTCATTCAGTCCAAGTTAGGTACCTAATCGGCGAATCTTATCAAACTAATACACAGTTTGTTTACGAGTTGGCATACTTGTTTGTAAACTATTATCGTAATATTATCAACGACAGGATTACTTGGCAAGATAGCTAGGGGAGTCTGACTTGATAGGATAATGGAATGTTATCTTAATCTTATGTTACATTTTATAAGATTTAGACCGTCTCAAAACAGGAGACCACTTGCCTCGTTTGGTAGGTCTATACCTATAGGCAGATTGCATCTACCTCCGAGCTATTGACGTCATAGCTAACGCACGACGTGCAACATAAATTATAAGTACAATGAAACACATTAGTCTTAGAGAATTATACATTTCATGATAACACCGCATTATCTAATAGTGTCTACTGTACTCGTGTTATAACAACTTGAACTTTAGAGACCAAGGCCTATTTACTAAGTCCAGATCAAACGTACGTGTCTAATGCGGCCTACATATCAAAAATAAATTTGCGATGTAGGTTTCATTTAATTTTAAGTAGACAGGGCAAAATGATGATAAGCTGATACCAATCATTCATGTAAAATTTCTTTCCCATAATATTTTCTAGTTAAACCTAATTTCGAAAATATTACGTACAAACGAAACCCTTGGGGAGTTGTATCTAAATAGTTATACTTACGTATAATTTGTTTCAGCCGTACCAATTCAAGCACCCTAAAGTGGAGCGTCCAGGGTCTCTGCGCATATACGAATGTCACGTGGGCATCGCCACACCAGAGGGCCGAGTCGGGACCTATAACGAGTTCAGGGACAATGTGCTGCCGAGGATCAAGAACCAAGGTGAGCTGAGAGCCGTATTCTTCTAGTTAATAGACTACTTGACCCATTTTTAAAGTTTGTCTTATATTATTAATCAATATCTGATAAACAGAAAAAAAAATTTTTTTTCACGACCTAGAAAACCGCTAAATTATAACTTAAAAATTAAACTTTCGTTACCGTGCGAAAACGATACTAGCCATGTTAATGCTTAGATTATCTGTGGTGTGACGTCACTCAAACCGAAAACAAACATTTGACATGTCACTTATGTTATGTCAATGTCACAGCAAAGCTGACATGAAGTTAGTTTATGATCCTATGACGTCACATCATGGCCGACACCATTTTCAGAGTACGAAATTAAAAAAAATAAAACAAATTTTCCAATAAAAAATATGTACCCATCAAACACTTTTAATACACCATTACACCGTAATCGAAAAATATTGATCTTTTCAATAAATACTACAGAAAATAATATTTTTTTGCACTAAATTTGATATGAGTCAAGTAGCCTATTATCCGTGTCCTTTCTGCAAATTAACATCCACCGTGCCTATTTTGCTTGCTGAGATAGCGCTTCTGAATGAATGAATATACAAACGACTCCTCCTGAAGTATGTGTGGCTGCTCCCGCGTTTCCGTTACTGCAGCTGTGGCCGGGTCGCATCCCACGAAGGTGGGACGGTTGTTGCACCGTCATTTGGGAACGGTGTTGAGAGGCTGTTGAAGGAAAATTTGCCATGGGCATGGCGAGAGAGATTTGCCAGGGGCATGGTGAAATAGCGCTTCCCCACGAAACCCAGCAGAGCCTAGTGGTCGCTTATCGCTTCGAGCTATCGCTCGCAATGAAAACCCTAGGTTTTTGGCTCTGTAGACTACCTATAGCCGTACCATAAGTTGCCGAGTATCAGTTACGTTAGAATTTACTCGATACGTTTCTATTGCGCTCGCACTGATGTCTTGGAGCAAGCGTAATGAAATACTTTACGTATCAAGTAAACGTGACTTAATTTACCAACTCATGGCCACTGTTTACACTCCAGGAGAATATATTTGGTTGTCTCCTCCGCCTCCGTGCTCTGCACAGAGGGTATACAAAATAAAAAAAGTTCTTATACATACATTTTCTGTCTCGAGTTTCGAAATGCGTTAGTCTCCTGAAAGCCTGCATCTGTTGGGTTGAGTTCACATTAACTTTTTTGACTACAGCCCCTTCGATATTTGATTATTCGTTTCGTACACCCTTTGAGGTTTTTTATTCAAATGTTCTAAATTATAAATATTAGACGTCCTGCTTTTCAGCTTTTCCTGAAAGGTGGGTGGGAGGTGGGGACCTCGGACGTTAGGTGATCTTGGTCGTTTTTCTTTGGTATATGACATCTAATATTTATAATTTATATAGTATTAAGTAATGTGACTACTGGGGAAAAATAAAAAGTAAAAATCAAAATATTTAGTTAATAAATAATTTGATTTGTGTTTTCACAATACGTTCAAATGTTCTAATTAGTAAAGCCATGAAGTCGTCAGAAAAACTCCTTACCATATTCATGACTATTTTTCAGGCTACAACGCGATCCAGCTGATGGCAATTATGGAACACGCGTATTACGCATCATTCGGATACCAAGTTACGAGCTTCTTCGCCGCTAGCAGGTATGATATAACATTACTACTTTTTAACACGTTTTGTCGACCTTTATTTCCTAATCAAGAAGAATAACAATCTTCAGACATCGCTATATAATGACCGTAATATTGAATTGAAAACTATAAAATAAGTCAACCTTACGCACGCTTTAAGGACTCTTAAAGGTACCGTATCGTGCCCACGACGCCAGCAACACGTCAAGGGGTCATAGCGAACGCTGTCAAAGGAATTGTCCTGCTGACAGATAAGGGTTAGGTCGTAGGTACAGTCGAGTGCATTAATATATAGACACATTTGTAAGGGATCAGTATGGAGAAGTGTATATATATTAATGCCCTTGACTGTACCTACTCGTATTTTTGCCAGTGTTTCGGCGTGTAGGCCTCATTTTTTCGCATACAAATAAAAATATATGAGGATTGTATAATCATTGCGACACTAAATTGTATGACTTTTACTGTTGTACCCCTTATTCACAACATAAACGTCTACTAACTTAACAAAGCCTCTAAGTATTGTTTGTCCCTTTAGGTCTTACCAAGCCTATAAGAGCGAAAGGAACAAACAATACTTAGCGGCTTGCAAAGTTAGGAGACATTTATGGATAAGGGGAATATTCTCCTTTAGAACTTGGGTAAAATTGAAATGGGCATAACAGTTTTCATTCCTTTTTAGGGTTCCGTAGCCAAAATGGCAAAAACGGAACCCTTATAGATTCGTCATGTCCGTCTGTCCGTCTGTCCGTCTGTCACAGCCAATTTACTCGGAAACTATAAATGCTACAGTAACGAAATTTGGTAAGGATATGTGTTGTATGAACCGCTACAGGAATGTGATACTAAATTGTAAAAAAAAAACAAAAACCTCTATCAACGATTTTTGGTTTGATAAAATTATCTCCTATAGTTTTTGAGGTAGGTTGATTTAACTGTATTTTTTTAATAATAAATTGATAATGGTACGGAACCCTTTGCGCGCGAGTCCGACTCGCACTTGGCCGGTTTTTATATTCTAGCCGCTACGGCACCCCCTGCGAGCTAAAACAGCTGATCGACCGTGCGCACGAGTTGGGTCTTTACGTTCTTCTGGACGTGGTGCACTCGCACGCCTCCAAGAACACCCTGGATGGACTGAACGAGTTCGACGGGACTAACGCGTGCTTCTTCCACGACGGGCCTAGGGGGACGCATCCTCTATGGGATAGCCGGCTATTCAATTATTCAGAGTAAGTGAATTACCTATATAACCTTAGATTATCAAGCGGTTATTGGAGACCAGGGGCCTATTGCATGACAAATTACCACTAATATTACTTTTCTATCCCTCTTACGAGAAAGAGACTACTGCTTGTATTATTAGGTAGCTCATTTAATTGGGTTCCCTCTATCTGGCATATTATTTTTTTGTCCGAAATGCTTAGGACATAACAGACTTGGTATAAGCTATTTTGGCATAATCTTAATGATGCAGAAATATCACTTGGCATAAATAACAATATTTCGAACATTATTTTGCTCGAAACTATATTGGCATATTATTATTTACGCCGAGTGTTATAAGACAGAAATTAGATTTGCTAATTTTTTTGGCATATAGCCACATGTTCGAAACTTACCTTGCATTTTTCGTCAGGCAGAATTTGTTGTGAGGGTGAAAATTTCTGCAGTACTCAGCTCAGTAACACAGTAAGTAACATACAGAATATTGCTACTACCTCGATTATATTGAAAAAAGAAAGAAAAACATTTAGAAAGAAAGAAAAAACATATTGAGTGGTTGTAATTATTCCTTCTCTGTTATGCTAAAACAAACTATGCCGATACTTTTTATGCACATCCAGATTATGCCTCATCATAAATAGGAGCATCGAAATTATGCTCGAATAATATTCGAACAACTCGAAATCTGCCACAATGAAATATGCTAAAGTTGAATTTATGCCACAACGAAATATGTTAAAGTTGAGTAAGTATGCCACAACAGTTTCTGCACAAAGCCCATTATGACTACATAGATTATGCCATATAAAATTATTCATAAAAGAATTATGCCACAACAGGGTGAACCATTTAATTAAATGAATAATTTTGTATTTCAGAACTGAGGTCTTGAGGTTCCTGTTATCAAATCTGCGGTGGTATCAAGAGGAATACCAGTTCGATGGATTCCGGTAAGACGGGAAATATTCTAGCTTGAAAACACCTATTATCGGAAAATATATGAAGGTAGTTCTCAAGAACACTAGGAACGCCTAATAAGCAGTTAGTTACTCGCAGTCACAGATTAGAAGAGAGATGTCGGGCACTCGATCAGCAACTAAAATACTTCTTCGAGAACTATCTTCTTCGCGAACTAAACTACAAGGGTTATAAAATCATAACGATAGTCGACAACACTTTATATGTAGCATGCTTGAAAAAAAATCCTCGCGCAATTGGCACTGTGGCTACGGAAGTAAGAATACATTTGTCGCCACCCTAACTCGTGGGTGTCGTAAGAGTCGACTAAGGGATTGCAGTGTCACTGATCAATCTTTTATAGAAGATTGATTATTATTTGGGATTATTATTATGGGCAGCAGCATCATCATAGTAGACAGACGCAGTACTACGATCGCCAATCCGCTTGCCCAGTGTGGAAATTACGGGCATTTACCTCCTTATGCGTCTATTATGCTATGCTGCATGGGTCTTTGTGCAGCAGTGGACTGCGATAGGCTGATCATGTATAAGAAAAATAATGTACAGTCACCAGCAGATATTGCTTCACAACCCTAGTAGCATTTACCGTTGGGGTGTCCTTGCCAACGGTTGGTTCTCGTTGGGAGATGACTATTCCTAGGGATGACACTCCGGACGGTTGGCCAACCAAAAACTGGACTTCGTCCCAACAAACAGCCAACTCAAATGCTACTAGGGAATGATCTTAACACACTTTAATAGTCTTAGCAATAAGGTCGAGCCAAGTTCATTTTGGACACCCTGCCCGCTTAGCAATCAGGGCTCGGATACCGGTTTTTACTCTATACAAAAGGTTCGAATTTCGTTTTCTTCGGTATATCAATGCTTTGTTAATGGAGTAATTTAAAAATACGATGTTGGTAATTTCACAACATTTTGAGTACTACATAAAGAATATAAAACATTTTAAATATTGGGCTATTTCAAGGTTCTCGAAAAAACCGGTTCCGAGCCTTGTTAGCAATATCTGCTGCTGACTGTAACATTGATTAGTGTTCAACGACGTCTCTTATCAGGTTCGACGGCGTGACATCGATGTTGTACCACAGCCGCGGCGTCGGTGAGGGCTTCTCCGGCCATTACGACGAGTACTACGGTCTCAATGTCGACACTGAAGCCCTGGTCTACCTCATGTTAGCTAACGAGCTGGTGCACAATCTGGACAAGCGAGCCATCACTATTGCTGAGGTGAGATCGACTTTAAAGAGTAGGGGCTCAGCGAATATTCTCTCGCTTTGTGTGATTAGGTACAACTCAGCGAATGGCATCTTATTTAAATCTGAAGCAGAACCCAATTGGCCTCTGGTTCAACCTTGAAAACATCAGGTAAGTAACACTAGACGGTCTATTCAGTGTAATGTTCCTGCCGGTGATTAAGGGTTTCTCCGGCCATTACGATGAGTACTACGGTCTCAATGTGGACACTGAGGCCCTGGTCTACCTCATGTTAGCTAACGAGCTGGTGCACAATCTGGACAAGCGAGCCATCACTATTCCTGAGGTGAGACCGAGCTTAAAGAGTAGGGGCTCTGCGAATATCCTTTCGCTTAGTGGGATAAGGTACAACTCAGCTAATGGCATTTTGGTCAAATCTGAAGCAGAACCCAATTGGCCTCTGGTTCAACCTTGAAGACATCAGGTAAGTAACACTAGACGGTCTATTCAGTATAATGTCCCTACTGGTGATTAAGGGTTTCTCCGGCCATTTCGACGAGTACTACGGCCTCAATGTCGAAACTGAGGCCCTCGTCTACCTCATGTTAGCTAACGAGCTCGTGGACTATCTGGACAAGCGAGCCATCACTATTGCTAAGGTGAGATCGACTTTAAAGAGTATCTTCTCTCTGCGAATATCCTTTCGCTTTTGTATGATTAGGTACAGCTCAGCGAATGGCATCTTGAGCCCAATTGGCCCCTGGCTCAGCCTTGCAAAATTCATCAGGGAAAAAACACTACACTCTACTCAGTGTAATGTTCCTGCCGGTGATTAAGGGTTTCTCCGGCCATTACGACAAGTACTACGGTCTCAGTGTGGACACTGAAGCCCTCGTGTACCTCATGTTAGCTAACGAACTGGTGCACAATCTGGACAAGCGAGCCTTCACTATTGCGGAGGTGAGACCATTTTTAAAGAGTAAGCTCTGCGAATATTCTCTCGCTTTGTGTGATTAGGTACAGCTCAGCGAATGGCATCTTATCTGAAGCAGAACCCAATTGGCCTCTGGTTAAACCTTGAAAACATCAGGTAAATAACACTAGACTCTACTCAGTATAATGTTCGTACCGGTGATTAAGGGTTTCTCCGGCCATTACAATGAGTACTACGGTCTCAATGTCGACACTGAGGCCCTCGTCTACCTCATGTTAGCCAACGAGCTGGTGCACAATCTGGACAAGCGAGCCATCACTATTGCTGAGGTGAGACTGAGTTTAAAGAGTAGGCTCTGCGAATATTCTCTCGCTTTGTGTGATTAGGTACAAACAGCAACACAGCTAGGTATACACTTCAGAAATTGGAAATATTGCATGAAAGAGAATCACACTTACAGTCACGTGTCAGTTACATAGGAATGTTGAGCCACTTGGCAAAGGATGCAATTTGGTCGTGTAATATTATGGGTTCGGTATTTTTCGTTAGTATGCACGATCGCGACATTTCCGATGGTCCCCGATGATATGTCATCGAATCTTTGTTGCGTCAAAATTTCAGTATTTGAAAACTAGTTGACATAATAAAAATTCCTTCGTCTACGAAAATTAAGAATTAGCTATCGGCCATGATTAGACGCTAGATGTCGTTGTTTCTTGTGGAAACTGGATAACGACAGTTCTTCATAGATTTGTCTAAAACCGTTTAGAAATTTAATCACGGTTTCTTCAAATCGGATTTCATGATTTATCTGACGAGGCAAGGTATTTTTAGGCGAGGTATTTTTCCAAATCAAGATATTTTTACAAATAGCCATGTTATCGGGCAATTTTAAATTATTTTTTTCATTGACAGAGACAAATGCTATTGCTGTCTTTATTATAATTCATCACATCTCTTAGTTGACGTTAGTTGAATACTTATGTAACCTTTGTGGTAGATAGACGTTTGACAGTCTACCTATAATCCTTTAATCTGTCAGTAGTCATACAAATGTTTAATAGAGACTTGATAGTTTCTGGCTGAAATTCTAACCTTGAAAAAATATCTGACAGTGACAGCCGTTGAAAGGAAAATGAACGAAAATTTCTACATAGCAGCTTAGCAGTCAAATTACCGGCTCTGAAGTTAGATTGACGTCTCCAGGACTAAAGCGGATGTTATATATTATAACGTAACTATAGTAACGTCAGCTTCCGGAAAAATCGTGATCAATCATTGGTTAAACGTTTTTGTTATTACGTAACCATGGTAATGTCACCTTCTGAAGAAACCGCGAGCGATCATTGGTTAAACGTAACAATGCCTGCCCCATTGGTCAGCAGAGTTCGGCCGAAGTCGTGATACTAGTCTCATAAGATTTCGGAACCCGATTTGTATTATTCGACCAAGTTGCGAACAGTGCGACCGACCAACATTCCCGTGTATTATTTAATTTGAAGTTGATATATTATAACTATATTTATCTCTTTCATTTTCTCTCTGCTCTGTCTTTAATGGTCCGATAGGAGTGTTGCTGTTTGTACAGCTCAGCGAATGCCATCTTGAGCCCTATTGGCCCCTGGCTCAGCCTTGCAAAGATCGTCAGGTAAATAACACTACACTCTAATAAATGTTGTTGCTACTCGTCCTTTCATTTCGGTAATAATCACGCGATGACAATGATGAATACGAGCGGATAAAACTCGGAGAATCACCCAAAAGGTTGAAGGTGCGTAGAAAATCCTTTATCCTCCTTGGTGTGAATTTTATTTACAAAATGTTTGCTTGTAAGGACCGTATCTAAATGTAAGTAGACAACTTTAGGGCCCTATAAATACGTATACTCAACTTAATATAACAAAAACTGTTCAGTATATTATGAACCCTATTAATGGGTATGATTTAAGGTCAGAAACAATATGTCATTCCGTTAAAATCAATGAAATGGATCTGATTAACTTAGAGACACGGAAAATAATTTTGGACGACTGGTGTAAAACTAAGGACATAACAATAAGAAAGCTCGTCAAAAAGTATAAGTTCACTTCTGCAGGCATATACAAACCGAGAAATAAGTTCGCTAACACTTTAACTTTAGAATATCTGCCCAAGAGTGGAAGAAAACAGGGACCATGGGACCCAGCGTTGCATAAGAAAGTGGTACGAATATTTTTACAAAATCCGACTCTTTCTGTCCAATGCTACCAAAAAAGCGAAAACTCCGTCTTTTATGATACAAAAAATTAAAAAGAGACGTAATCTAAAGACATATAAAAAACAGAAACAACCTAAAAGAGATGAAAAAAAGTCGTATCAGTTAGAAAACGGACAAGTAAACTGTATGATCATTTTCTGACTAAGAAAAAGCAATGTATTATCATGGACGACGAAATGTACTGCAAACTAGATTTATAAACGACCCCTGGACCTTAGTATTGTACCATGCCCGCTGGAAAAATTCTCTCTAAACAAGATACAGCCATCAGTGTTGAAAAAATTGGTAAATAATACTCGTATGGCAAGCAATTTGTCAACGTAGCATGCGTTTCAATTTTTTTTTCACCACAGGTAGATTAAACGCTGAAGTATACCAAGAAAAGTATTTAAAAAATAAGACTGCTGCCTCTCATTAAAAAGCATAGGATGCGTACTTTGTTTTTGCCTGATTTGGCGTCATGCTATTACTCAAAAGCCACCCTTGAATGGCTTAAAACAAACAAGGTTGATATAGTCGAAAAAGACATGAATCCCTCCAAGTGCCCTGAAGTACCCCCAATCGAAAGGTACTTGGCTTTTATGAAGCGGCAGCTTCAAAAAATGCCAGAGCTGCAACATCAGCCGACGACTTAAAAAAAAAGTGGAACAGGATGTCAGGAAATATAGCAAATGTTGTCGTCCAAAATCGAATGAAGGACATCCAGAAGAAAGTAAGATTGACGGCTAAATAGGGGTCCTATGGCAGTCTCTTTAGAACATAGTTCTAGAAAAAGTGTTATATTTTAATTTATTTTTTGTTTTATTTCAAAATATTACTTAATATTAAAGTTGTGTCACTTTTATCTTGTCTACTTATAATTCGATACGGTCCTTATTAGGTACACTATTTGATCATAGTTATGCAGAAAAAGACCAACTCCTATTTTTTGATAATGCAGAAAGCTAACAAACTCAATGTGTTAAAGCTTAAGTAGGATTGACAAGAAATAGAAGTTGATCGCTTTCTGCAAAACTATGGTCATTTGATCTTAGTTTTGCAGAAAGCGACCAACTATTAAGCTAAGCTTTAAGATGTTGAGTTTGGTCGAAGTTCATCGTTTTCTGCATAACTACAGTCATTTGGTCATTGGTGCCACTTGTGGGGATATGCGCGATAGGTAATTTATTAAAATGGTTAAGTGTAATTAAACAAGCATCTATATCTATTTTCGTACAGGACGTGTCCGGCATGCCGGCTTCATGCCGCCCCGTCCGGGAAGGCGGTACCGGCTTCGACTACCGCCTCGGCATGGCCATCCCGGATATGTGGATCAAGATGCTCAAGGAGGAGAGAGACGACGACTGGAAGATGGGCCATATTGTCCACACCCTCACTAATAGGCGGTGGATGGAGGGAACCGTGGCTTATGCCGAGAGCCATGACCAGGTCAGTATGAAGATCCATTGTCCTCTTTAGATCCAGCAGTCCTACCGCCCCATACGGGAAGCCATGAATTAAGGAGAGAGACGAAGACTGGAAGGTGAGCCATATTGTCCACCTCCTCACTAATCGGCGGTGGGTGGAGGGAACCGTGGCGTATGCTGAGAGCCATGACCAGGTCAGTATGAAGATCCATTGTCCTATTTAGATCCAGCCATGAATTAAGGAGAGAGACGAAAACTGGAAGGTGGGCCATATTGTCCACACCCTCACTAACAGGCGGTGGATGGAAGGAACCGTGGCGTATGCCGAGAGCCATGACCAGGTCAGTATGAAAATCCATTGTCCTATTTAGATCCAGCAGTCCTACCGTCCCTTACGGGAAGCCATGAATTAAGGAGAGAGACGAAGACTGGAAGGTGAGCCATATTATCCATATGTGAATGGAGGGGATCGTGGCTTATGCCGAGAGTCATGACCAGGTAAGCATGAAGATCTAAAGTTATATTTACATAAAGCAGTCCTGTCTGAAGACATGTCCATCCTGGACATGTGGATCAAGATGCTCAAGGAGGAGAGAGACGACAACTGGAAGATGGGTCATATTGTCCACACGGCTCACTAATCCGCGGTGGATGGAAGGAACCGTAGCTTATGCCGAGAGCCATGACCAGGTCTGTACGAAGATCCGCCTTTAGGTCAAGCAATAGGTACAAATGGACGTAGTTTAGGGAAAAGGATTCAACCCACAAAAATGTGTCAATAAAACTTCAACCTTCTGTCAAAAACAAAAAGTCATTATTTTCAATGACAATTTTTTGAGGTTGGATCCTTTTCGCTAAACTACGTCCAAATATCATGCATAGTCTATTCCCTTCGTTTCTCACGGAATTATCCAATTTTATTTTCACCGATCATCAATATGTTAAGTTAGAACATCCTATTGCACAAATTGTTAAAATTATTGATATTCATCAGGATTCATAGTACCTACTATTGGGGTTATGTGGGTGACGCGAGATATTGAAAATAAAAATAATACAAAATTATACCTACGTGTAGCTGGATCATACATAGTTAGAGAAGTGGTCCTTTGAGCCGGATTAATATTGCTATCTTAAAAATGCATTTTGCAACACTGATGGGTATTTTATTGTTTTATTCCAGGCACTAGTGGGAGACAAAACGATCGCGTTCTGGTTAATGGACGCAGCCATGTACACCCACATGAGCACACTCAGCGAACCCTCGCCTATCATCGAGCGAGGCCTAGCACTGCACTGCATGATCAGACTGATTACTCACGCTCTGGGTGGAGAAGCCTACCTCAACTTCATAGGTGAATGATTATACTAGTCTCTTGCCTCCTCAGCGAACCCTCAACCATCGTCGAACGAGACCTGGGTGCATAGTCAAGTTGCCAATCGCTAATGCTATGCGTTTCGTAATTTTCCCTCTCTGTCAATCTTTCTTATTTATTTTTATTGCGATAAAGAAAACCTTTCGTTTACTAATTAAAATACTAATTTTCGAAACCTCTAGTCATCGTGTGAGGCTTCGGGTGACACCAATGACACAAACTGATTCCGTAAATCACGCACTGTCTATGCGATTATTCAGTCGCAACAATCAAGTCATTACCATTCCCAAATTATTTCATTTATTTATTTAACATTAAGGTCATGTGCATTACAGAAGGTGTTAGTTGGAGGTAGTCAGTACATGACACCCGGGTAGGGCGCATAATGTTAGTACTTATAAACTAGTCTATGTATACCTATACAATTTATAATTTATGCATTTTAATGTAACAATAACATGTCAGGAGAATACAGAATTAATATACTTACATATTCGCTAACTATCAATATAAAACATTATACATTATTAATCTAGGCTAATTTATTATTTATTAATGTCAAAGTCAATAGTTGAAATGAATAATTATTATTATGATTTTATATTATTACGATCTACATTTTCATTATTATTACTTAATCTCATAAATAGGACGACAATCATACGTCATATATATTCGTACTAACTTATAATCAACTAATAGGCTATACTGGCTTGTGGATTCCCTTCTAACAATGAATCGTCATTTAAAAACTCGTCAACGCTATAGTATGACTTCTCAGTAAGTAACTTTTTAAGTTTACTTTTAAATATCGTATCTTCGCGTTCTTGTTTTAACTGTTCGGGTAGTTTGTTTACTATGTTGGCGCATCGACAGTACGGACCGTTTCTATACATGGCGAGTCTTGAAATTGGTAGCAAAAGTTGATGTTTATTATTACGTCGGTTTGAGGTGATTTTTTGCAATGGGAATAAGTTAGCATTTTTTCTTACGAACATAGCCGCTTCCATAATGTACATGCTTGGTAAGGTTAATATTTTATTTTGTACAAACAGTGTTGACTAACTGCGTATAAATAGTGGAGTCATTTTCGATTATCTTGTAGCAGACGCATGTTTGTTTGCTATTCTGGCATTATAGTCTCGTTTGCTTTTATGAAACGGTAAATAAATTGGTGATGGTAATGAACAAAAAAAACGCGTAACAAAATCGCATAGAAACACCGTTAATAGGTGAATTTGATCGATGCTTCAGCTCTTATTCCTATTAGAAGTGCCTAAATTAGAGGTGAAAATGGATGGATTATGTTCAAAATCGGCGATGTGAATCACGCCAAGCGGCGCCCGACGCGTCGATCGACAGTACGGGCCGCGCTCGCGTAGTTGAACGTGGTTTAACAGAATAATTGTTCCCCAGGCAATGAATTCGGGCACCCCGAGTGGCTGGACTTCCCCCGCGCGGGCAACGACTCCTCATACCACTACGCGCGCCGCCAGTGGAACCTCGTCGACGATGAGTTGCTCAAATACAAGTTCTTGAACCAGTTCGACAGGGACATGAACCTGCTGGAAGACAAGTATGGCTGGTTGAAGGCTGATCCGGTAAGTAGGACCATAGTAAAGTACTGCAAAATGTGGTTATTCCCACCTGTTAGATACTCCCATCTGACACCAGTGGTAACAACGGGTTTTTTTCCTACCAGGGGTCTATTTCTCAAAAGCTTGTAACTTGTAATACAAGTGGAAGTCCTTATCTAATTAACGGTGTTAAAAAGGGACTTCCACTAGTATTACAAGTTACAAGCCTTTGAAAAAAGGGTCCCTGTTACCAGTGGGAACAACTGGAAATTAAGTCATGGGCCTTCATTTTCCCAATAGTTACCACCAAATATTTTAGTGGTAAGAAGTGGGAAAATTATTCCCAGTAGTTACCACCAAGTACTCTAGTGGTAACAGGTGGGGGAAGAATCCCAGTTGTTACACTGGTGTCAGATAGTTATTCCAATAATGTTAAGACAGGTACTAGACCTAGAGGAATCTGATGGATTATGAGTTGATGATGATGACCTATCCAATTTCTCTCAAGTGCACATAACTCGTGTGATGCGAGGCGCTCACTGCTGGAGTGATCACAGGCTCGTAATAACAAAAATTCAACTTCGTCTTCGACCCCCTTGTAGAAGGCGAGGAAGTAAACCTCTTCGCTTGGATGTAAAACGGCTAGAGCGGCTGCCAGAGCGTGAAGCCTACATCAAAGCAGTGAGTGAGACAATTGAGTCGCTTGACAATATGGATAGTGATCCCATAAGCCAATGGCAAGTGTTGTCGTCAAATGTTGTCGACATAGCCTCGCACACGCTTGGTATGAAACGTGTTATGAGGGAGGATTGGTTCGACGACAATAACGAGGCACTCACTGAAGCAATGGCAAATCACCGAAAGCTTCTGAAGCTCAATCGAAACGAAGTAGCCGAGCAGGTTAGATGCAGTGGCGCTGAGCTGCGTAGAGTGGTGCGGGAGGTGAAAGACAAGTGGTGGAAGGACAAAGCCGAACGCATTCAGTGGCTCTCAGACTCCAACCAACTTTCCGAGTTCTATGAGGAGGTGCGCGGGCTTGCCGGTACAGTTATTCGCAGCACAGTTCCGTTAAAGTCTAAAGATGGGTCCATGCTGCTTGCTAGCAAGCCAGAAGTTCTGAACAGGTGGGGGGAGCATTATAAGTACTTGCTAAACGTTGACCGTGCTGCTGACATGCAGTACGTAGAATCCATGGAACCGTTCCCTGTCTGTGACGCGCTCGATGAGCCATTGTCATTGCATGAGGTTGTCAAAGCAGTAAAACAGCTGAAGAACAAAAAAGCGGTGGGTATAGACAACTTGCCTGGAGAGTTACTAAAATACGGAGGGGAAAAGTTGCATGACACCATTTGGAATTTGTTCAAGCAGATGTGGGTGGAGGAACGAGTGCCTAATGATTTTCGGATTTCCCGCATTTGCTCTCTTTATAAGAATAAAGGCAACCGATCGGATTGCAACTCTTACAGGGGCATTTCTCTCTTAACTTCTCCAGGTAAAGTCTTTGCTCGGATATTACTTAACCGCCTTCTACCGCTATCGGAAAAGATCTTACCGGAAACACAATTCGGTTTCCGTCCTGACCGAGGTACGTGCGTGGCTATATTTTCTGTTCGACAGCTTCAAGAGAAGAGTCGAGAGCAGGGTCAACCTTTGTTTCTTTGTTTTGTTGACCTGGAAAAGGCTTTCGACAGCGTGCCTCGTGAAGCCCTGTGGGTAGTGCTGGCGAAGCTGGGGTGCACAGGTAAGTTCGTAAGGCTATTGCGTCTCCTGCATGACGGTATGCAGTGCTGTGTAAGTGTAAAGGGCGAGAATTCGGAATATTTTGGTGTCACCTGCGGCGTCAAGCAGGGGTGTGTCCTGGCGCCTACACTTTTCGCCCTTTACTTTGCAGTTGTAGTCAGAGACTCCTTACGAACTTTAGATAACGGCATCTGTATTCGTTTCCGCACAGACGGCGGGGTATTTAACTTAGCCAGACTAAAGGCTCGCACTAAGGTATCTCATTTAACCATCACGGAGATTATGTACGCGGATGACCTTTGTTTCGTGGCGGAATCCTCAGAGAGTCTTCAAACGCTTATGGGGAGTCTTAACCAGTCTTGCCAGCGTTTTGGTCTGAAAATCAGTGTCAAGAAAACGGAAATCATGTGCTCTGACACATCAGCCTCCGTTGACATAAGGCTTGGTTGGGATTCTCTTAAGCAGGTAGACCGTTTCAGGTATCTGGGGAGCACCTTATCATCAAAGTGCCACCTTGACGATGAGATTAACTGTAGAATAGGAGCGGCTGCAGCTGCTTTCGGGAAGCTCCGCGTCAAGGTGTTCCGCTCTCATGATATAAAGCTCTCAACCAAGGTTGCTGTGTACATGGCAGTTGTCCTGCCCAATCTCTTGTATGCCTCCGAAACTTGGACCGTTTATCGGAGGCACATCCGCACATTGGATAGGTTCCACCTGAAATGCCTACGTGATATTATGAATATCTCCTGGGAGGACCGTGTTAGGAACACGAAAGTCCTAAGGCGCGCAAAGGTCAGCGGCATAGAGGCCTATCTAATGAGGCGACAGTTGCGATGGAGTGGGCACGTGTCGCGGATGTCTGAGAGCAGAGTGGCCAAGCACATCTTTTATTCCGAGCTGAGCGAGGGTAAGAGGAAGCAAGGTGGTCAATTTCTACGCTATAAAGATGTGCTGAAGCGCCACATGCGGTGCTGTGACATCGACCCGTCGTACTGGGAGATAGCTGCTGCGGATCGTCCGAAATGGAGGCATTCTGTTCATGCTGCAGTGCAAGCCTTCGAGAAGAAGAGACAAGGGGAACTCGACGCTAAGCGGAACGAGCTGAAAACCCGACCACCTGTGGTTATTAACTACAACTACGTAGGTGGAGTGCTGACTTGTAGCAAATGTAGTCGCACATTTGTTGCAAAAATAGGCTACGTCAGTCACATGAGAGCACACGAGCGACGCTCTCAGTAGTCAGTTCAACCGGTCGCCGTGGCCGAAATCGGTCAGGAAGAGAGATGATGATGATCCAATTTCTTGAACCAGTTCAAAAAGGCTGGTGAAGGCTTTTAAGAATTTACTTTCACTTTTAAGAATTTACTGTTACTTAGCCATGGGGTTCAAATACGGTTCACCTTTTTCAGCCCTATGGCAGGGTAATAAGATCGAAAGGTGGTAGTTCTCATTCTTCAAATCATGCCAAAAGCGCGTCGCTAGTGATACCTATGCTTAATAATTAGACCTACTTAGTTAAAGAATTGCACTGGCAATGTAAACCTTAATGACCTGACCATTTTACAAGATTGATGATGGGCAGCAGCGTCATCATAGTGGACACATTACTGCGATCGCCGATCCGCTTGCCCAGCGTGGCGATTATGGGCATTTACCTCCTAATGCGTCTATACGCATAGTTAATAGGGGAGGCCTACGTCCAGCAGTGGACTAACATAGGCTGATGATGATGATGATGATGATGATGAAGGTGCACTATAATTTTGGGGGTTACAAAAACTATTAATAAATCTGTTTTCTTCTCAGGCTTACGTATCTCTCAAGCATGAGGGAGACAAAGTGATAGCGTTCGAGCGTGCCGGTCTGCTCTTCGTGTTCAACTTCCACACCAACCAGAGCTTCACCGACTACCGCGTCGGGGTCAATGAACAGGGCGACTACAAGGTACCTAATTCCACTTCCACTGATTATTATCACACCGGAATTAGAAAGGGATTCGAAACTTCGAAAGTATTGTTGACACATTTACCAAGAAAAGAGTTGTTAATAGATGTAGGTAGTGAGTGCTCAATTAATTTATTGTGTATAAGTCTCTGCACTTAAACTATGGGCTTGTGCATAAATCACGTGAGGTCCTATGGGGGGGGGAGGGGGTCCAAGAAAACATCACGAAAGATCACGAAAGGGGAGGGGGGGGTACAAGGAGACCTCACGTGTATTTTTCTACGATGAACAAACTCAGAAATATTGTGAATTTCGGCTAGCGAACGTGAAAAGTTGAATGAGAAAAATACACGTGAGCCTGCTAGGCTGCGTAGCCAAGAAACTCACCAAACATCACCATGGGGGAGGGGGGGGTCAAAAAGTAGCCGAAAAAACCTCACATGATTTATGCATGAGCCCTATGTATATATCCTAAATTATACACTGTGTCAACAGTACTTTCGAATCCCATTCTAAACTAGTAACTGGAGTTCGAGGCCAAAGAATCTACGAAAATATTGCCACAACAATGAAATGTTCTTACAATAGTAAATCCTTATTTTCTAAAAACAAACGTTGAGATATGTTATTTATTGGTAATTAATTCTTTAATTTATAGAAACAATATTATTTACTTATTTTCACGTAAATATAAGATATTTTAATAAAAACTTAACTATCCGCAATTATTAGTAACAAAGTTGGTATTGCGCTGGTATCACCTCAGGTGTTAATAACATTTGGTACAGCAATTTAACTACACATAAATTAAAAGGTAGGTATGGTTAAATTACTAAGCAGTATAAGTACTATACTATACTATTACTGAGCAGTTTTAACCCGTAATAAGGCAGGGGTGCCTTATTACGGGTGTTAAAATTATGGGAAAGAAATTTGGAAATGTAAAATGAAAGCATTTTATGTATTTTATTTTTTATTTGTCTTCTTCATCACTTATCCTCCTGAGTCCTGGGTAAAAATCGAGTATGCTCCCATAAAAGCCGAGAAGCCTTTATAACACCATATTACGGGTTAAAACTGCTTAGTAATAGTATAGCATAGTACTTATACTGCTTAGTAATTTAACCATACCTACTGTCTTAACAAATATGGTACGCTGCCGTATGTGTTCACTGGTAATTCAACTTCTTTTTAAAATAGGCTTTGAAACGTTGGCTCTTATCATTTTAAGTTCTTTACAAGAAATTTTTGTCATATCAATGTTAGTTAAGAGAAAAGAAAAGTTTTTAGGTATTTACGTGTTTTTAAGAAAATCCTAGTTGTGACAGCCATATTAAATAAAAAGGCGTACAAACATTACACACGTATATAATGTTTATATTAGGAATTATTTTAAATAAATTAATTAAATAACAAAAAGGTTGTGGAAACCTGAAAACTTTATTTGACAATGATATAAGATAATTATCGACTTAAATTACGTGAGTAACCCGTGTTATAAATATTTAAATATGTTTGAGTCTCACGTTAGTTATAATTCTAAAAATACTTTGACGGATTTGACAATAACGCATCTGTCGTAGTTTCGTTGGCCTCGAACTCCAATTACTAGATTAATCACGGTTTGATAATATAATAACACTAATTACACTAAGGTTTTTTTCAGCATGTCGTACATGTCTGATTCATCTCACCCTTGGGGTGTCGATTGAGGCTTTTTGCTGTGAGACCGTTCGTTTACTATTTTTTCATCACACCTGTTCGGTAAGTGCACCATGCGGCGATGCGCGCCGTAGATGCGTCAATACACCCTAGGGCTGTCAAGGATTTTCATACAACATTACGTCGCACAAGCGCGGCGCGGCGCGCACAAGCCGAGATTCCTTTTATAAATCTGCTAAATTTAAGTCAACCCTGATTTTGAGAAATGATTTAGACCATTTTGGAGTAGTTTTGTGAAAATATATTGTTTTATTTACTTTTTTCGCCTCACAGGTGTGATGAAAAACTGTGTGTGCCACGGGCGGTACAAGAATTATGAACTCGTGTGAAGTAAAGCCCGCGCCTTCGGCTTGGGATTTACTTTCACACTCGCTCACAAATTCTTATTTACCGCCCTTAATACACAATGTACTAATAGCCTTTGGTCCGTTTTCGTAATTATGGTTTCGTAGTTAGCTACGTAAGAGGAATTATTTTTCGCCGTTTCGTAATTGATTACCAAAGCGGAATTTATTTTCCGTTTTCGTAATTGCTTACTAATTCTTGTTTCGTAGTTAATTACCAAAACATATTTACTTTTCTTATTTGATAATTGATTACGAAAATGGAATTTATTGCACTATTTAATTTTCATAAGCTGCTTGATACTGTTTTTGAGATCATTGTTCGGTTTAGCTATTTTTTATAATAATTTTTAGGCGATAGATTTCCACTGCTGCTGGACATAAGCCATCCTCAGAGCATGCCTTAAAGATCGATCGTGAGCAGTCGGCATCCAATAGATCTCCGCTGAACAGAATAAAATGGATTGCTTGTATAAACGGTGGCCAGAAAATAAGTGTATTCCCGTTGCCAGTGAGATTGTTTGACCACCTTGTATATTGTTAATCTTTTGCTGCATGCTATGTCATAATTTGTCATGTTTTTTTCATAAGACAACTTTTAATTTAATGGGTAGGTACATAATAGTAGGACTTCCAATACCGGTATTTTTGCATGATCAATACCGGGATCGCGGTATTGTTCATAAAATACCGGTATTGGAAGCCCTAGTACATTATGTACCAACAATAGAAAAATCATCCTGTTAATAATTTGGTGCAATTTGTAGTAAATTTTTATGTTCCATTTTGTGGAAATATAAAGCTATCAAAGTCCCGATTTATTTTTTGATTAAGAATTTATTTAGTATTAATGGTAATTTATTTAATTAATTGTATTAATGTTTTAATTAATAACGAAATTCCAACTAATTCCATTTTGTAGACAACTCAGTGACTTCCGTCAATAACATTAATTATAATAACCAAACACTGGAATGCATAAACGTGTCAAGCCTTCTTGGACTTGAAATCGATACAAATATTAACTGGAAATGCCACATACAAAAAATTGTATCAAAATTATCGAGCTTTACCTACGCGTTAATGGAAATAAAAAAACACACTGATCTCAAAACAGCTCTATGTGCCTACCACGCATTTGCCCACTCATGGCTACGTTACGGTATTTTGATATGGGGGAATAGTACAAATGTTAACGACCTATTCTTGTTACAAAAAAAATGTATAAGGATCTTAGTAAACGTAAATCAAACAGACAGCTGCAGACCGCATTTCCCGAAGCTTAATATTATGACACTGACATCTCTATACATATTCGAACTTTGTAATTTTTTACGAAAATATAACCACTTCTTCCCAGTAGCAAAAATTCCCACTAATTGTAACCTACGCCCTAGAGACAGAATTCCAATACCTTCATCAAAGTTGAAAATGCATGCTTCTAGTCCACATGTAATGTGTATAAAGGTTTATAATAAACTACCAAAGAACATCAGAGATGAACAGACGAACACCCTGTTTAATACAAAACTTACAAAATATTTAGTGGATAGCTGTTATTATTCATTGCAGGAGTTTTTAGATAATTAGTGTATTTTACAGTATTTAATATAGAGATAGATATAAGTTTGAATTATATGTTACATGTAAAAAAATGCATAAAAAATACATACTACTATTTAATGTAAGTAACTTAGTTTATTAATTGTAATGTATTGTGTTGCAGTGCCCTACAGGGTTTCATAGCTGAACAAATAAAATGTATCATCATGTATACCTGTGAAAGCAATAAATATACTGAATACATATTTTTCCCAACTAGTGCAGAAAAGTAAGCTTTGCGCACGCTTCGCGTGCGTAAAAATCCCTCTCTAAGGCACTTGTTATGAAAAAAGACGTTCGATACACGTGTAAAAACTTCTTTTTAACTCGGGTGATTCACGCCCTCGTTTCACTCGGGCTCCAACATTCACCCTCATCGAAAATTTTTTTTTTTGCACTTGCATCGAAATGTACTATTAACCAAGGTAACTATGAAACTCAATTACTAAAAAAGAATAAATTCTTGTTTGATAATGAATTACCAAACAGTGAAAAATAATTCTCGATTCGTAGCCAAATGACTGCGAAAAAATAAAAATAAATTCCTGTTTCGTAGTCAACTACGAAACAGATTACGAATGCAGAAAATAAATTCCGCTTTGGTAATCAATTACGAAACGGCGAAAAATTATTCTTCTTACGTAGGTAACTACGAAAAAATAATTACGAAAACGGACCAAAGGACTAATCCAGGCATGATGACTGGCATGTTAATTCAGCATCTTTTTTCGAACTGTCAAAACGATCATCACTACGGAATTTTATATGAAATACTCAAAAGTGATGTCACGTTTGAGTACTGCCAAATGACCTACTCTTTTAACCTCGTGAGGCCCTACGTCATATATATATTACATAACATTTTGACTTTATAGATATAGTATCAAAGTTAAAATTCGGTTGAAGTAAGTGACATCACCAGGCCTCAGGAGGTTAAGTTATTTTCAATTTATTAAATAGAAGTTCTGTACAAAAATGACTGCAATCTACATCTTAGTCATAATTTCTTCGTGTATTATGTCGTGCATAATGTTAAATGGGAGACACAACAATGAGAGAGGGGACACATCATCAACCCATTTATCTGACGACCCGTCACTGACATGCCAATCTTGCGGACGTCACTGTCGCTCCCGCATCGGGCTTTATAGTCATTCTAAACACTGCCGCAAAAACGCTGCATAAAATCATCTGATAAAGATGTCAAAGGCCTATGATGAATGTTAAATAATTTATTTTAACTACAGTCATCATCCCTATTATTATTGATTGTCTCCAGGTGGTCCTCTGCTCAGACAGCAAGGAGTACGGTGGCCACGGGCGCGTGGAGCGCGGCGGCTCGCACGTGACGCAGGGCGCGCCGTGGGCCAACCGTCGAGACTCCATTCAAATCTACATCCCATGCCGCACCGCTATCGTTTACGCGCGCCATTGAGGCCTTTAGGAGCCCATGGGTCAACCTGCTTATTCATAAACGTCTTCTAACTTACCCCTTTGACCATTTGACAGCTGTTAAAGCATTCGATTTCGAACCTTACGGATTTGTTAATTGACTTGGTTTTTTTTATATCATCGTCATCAGCCTATGATAGGCCACAGCTGGACGTAGGCCTCTCCTATTAACTATGCGTACCCATAATCGCCACGCTGGGCAAGCGGATTGCCGATCGCAGTAATGTGTCCACTATGATGACGCTGCTGCCCATCATCAATCTTTTATCAAATAATGGTCAGTGATACTTCAATCCCTTAGTCGACTCTTACGACACCCGCAGGAGTTGGGTTGGTGACAAATGTATTCTTATTACAGTCACACGGCAAAAGTTTTTTATGTGACAGCAAATATTTTGCCAATACCCATTAAAGAGTTAACTAGTCAATAAGTATCGTTAGTCGCTTTCCATCAATATTGCTTTAATACAGAAAGGGCCAAACGATACTTAACATCAACCTTCAAGTTCCGGCACCGCACAGCACCTTCTGGGCGAACTCACTTCATCGTAGACTCTCTGCCCTCGACTAGTCTGTGACCATGTGGTCATTTCAAATGTTAAAAAAACGGTTTGCTAAGTTCGGAAACGTTTATGAATAAGGGGATAAACGTTTAACACAACCCTGGGATATCAGTCAATCAATAAGTCTGACCTAAAGCTGAATTTACACGTCTGAAATATGGCTGCAAGTTTTGAGATGCAACTATAGGTAAGAGGGAGTAAGAAATATCTGCTTCTCGTTCTTACGTATAGCGTTATTTCAAAACTTGCAGGTGTATAAATCTGGCTTAAGCTTGTGCCATAAGGGGTTAAAACTCTCAGGGTTTGGTAGAAAGTGTAAGAGATGTATTGAATAATCGTTTCCTGTCGTATTTTCACTGAAACTTCTAAACTCTGAATGCTTATCTCAATTAAGAATAAAAAAAGAATTAACTAAATGTTTCACAAAAGTACACATTACACAAGTTTAGTTAAATACCTTGGGCCCTAAATCCTGTGACGGCAGATTAGTTTAGTAATGTTGTTATTATAGCAATGAATTATCTGTATACTTTTATAAAGTAAAAATAGGAACTGTTGTTTGTCTTTGTCAACTGGTTAGGCAAAGCTCAAATGTTTTATGTTATTTGTAGACTTTGTAGAGTACTAATACACATGTCCTCTTTTAACTTTATTTTCTGATAATAATGGGAGTCATGCAAAAACTTGATGTCTCTGTGTCTTTCACCCTATATAATGTTATAGGTATCAGCTTTAAGTGCATAAACAGTTGATAGAGCCATTTGAAGATGTTGTTATTGTTATTTTTCGAATTTCTTTGTGTTAATAATTTGATTTTTATATATGTTATGTACAAACATATTTTGTAATGTTTTTATAGAGATATAAATGAAATGCAATACAAATATTTCTTAATTTATGATTTATTTTATGCTGATACACCTATTAGTAAATTATTTTTTGGGGTACATGACAATGGTTTCAGTCTTGATAGTGTCACTTTGTAACCATATTCTTCAGCTAGTCGGAGGCGGTCAGAGTCAATGATTGCCATACACCAATCTCCTCTTACAGTGAGAGGACATTCCTTGTGGGTTTGGTCTGCCGCATGTCCTATAGTCAGGTACTGGTCAATAGTTACACTACTGAAGGTTTTACTTCTAGGGTAAACTAATCTGTCAGTGGCATGTAAAGATCCATAACAACAAGGACAAAGAACAAACTTTGCATTGCATTTCAAACATTTGTCCAAAATCAAGTCACTTGCAATTCCACAAGCATGCAAACCAACTCCTATATCAAACTTTCCTATGAAAAAATCTAAATTGCATTGAAAGAAATATACATTTTTTAAGCCCATATCATGTACCCGTTTTCTAGCTCTTAACAGTGACTGTTCTTTGTTTTCTAATAAAATAACAGTACACTGGGGCAGTAAGTGAGCGATGAGGATTCCTAGATGTCCACTTCCGCTACAGAAATCCACTATTAAATCTCCTTCTTTGGCTATACTTTGAACTGCTAATGCAAGATTTTCTAGCTGCTGTGCTTTTCTCGCCATTCTTTCATCAGGCAAGTGACCTGCACTAGGGTTTGCCCCATCAGGTACTGTATTCCACTCTATTCTATTCTTGAACTCTTTATTATCAATATCTATATGCATTGAGGCTACTAGGGAGCTCAAAGCATTTTCTATATCCTCTGGTTTTGTAAACATCCTCTTTCTAGGGTTATGTCTCTTGGGGTCTCTCTTGTACAAACTGACATCTTCTGCAGATGGTATGGTGATTTCTTCAATGTTTAACTTCTTTTTTTCAAGGCCATTTAGAATTTTCAATACAACTTCCAGTTCTGGAACTTGCTGTATATTATTAAACCATATGCTAGTCAATGGCAGTAGAGTTTCCAACTTCTCACCAATGGCATTGACAATAATGTAGTAAAGTGGTATGAGCACAATGTCAGCCAGGGTCAAGAATGGTCCTTCAGCAAACTGATGGCTGATATCTAAATCCTCTATTTTGACAGAGCTGTCTATTGCACTCTCTTTGCTCACTAATGATTTCCATTTCCTAGCCTTAGCTATTCTATCTTTTTTAACATTTTCACTTTCATCTTTAACTTGGCTGTGGTCACAGGGTTTTGATTTTAAAACTTCCTTTTTCTTTATTTCCCTAGCCAATTTAAAAACATTGTGTACTCGAATTGGTTTATGTAAATGATTTTCAAATCTCACCAAATTAAGAGGTACTTCTTGAAGAGAATTTTGTTTGAGTATTTCTCTTGCGGTTTTAACCATATCAACTTCACAAAATTTTGTCCAAATTGAAACTTCATTAGGGGCTTGAAGGCAGCCCCTACGAAAGCCGAGGATGCCATCCTCGTGCTCGTTAGGACTTGGCGCCAGGGTGCGGTGTAAACTTATGTGTCGAGCCACCGCGCAGAGGCCCGTTATAACAGTGTCCCCATTAATCAACACTGGGTAAACACACGACGACACTTGCCATATAACATCGTGAGCAAAATCTACGTCCTCTACTTTCACAGTAATTTCTTCTTGTTCTGGATCTCTAGGTACGTACACAAAAGTTAGAGCGATATTTTTAGGGGAACAAAATTTGTACACACAGTAGGTTATTAAAGACTCCAACGGCAATTTCAATAGGCCGCACTTCTTGTAATCATTTTCATTAATATAAGTCTCCAAATACACAACATGATCCATATTTAGATTCATTTGTAGGCAGCACAGACTACTAAGAAGATACTACGTATCAGACGACCATCTCACGTACTAGTGGTTTAGACATTAACAATCTGTGGTCCGGCCTTGATGGCCATATCGATAGTGACGTTTGTTTTTTTTTAATTTCTTTACTTGTAAAAGGCGGGAGAATTTGAATTCAAATGTTACAAAAGCCCGGGAATATTCGTATTCA
>JALPQI010012399.1:0-32416 GCA_025490895.1 Thaumatotibia leucotreta
TTAAATAAAAATCAGAAACTAAAAAATGGCCGTAAATTTCGCAGTTTTTCACGTACTACCCAGCTAGCACAACTTTTTTTTGCTTGCAAAATATGGTCTTATACTGTCCTATGGTGTCTAAACAACATACCAAAAATGCAGCGATACTACTTGATTTGCGAGTTTAGGGTAAAATTATGTACGATTTGACCGTACTAATAGCGCCTACTACCTCTACGCACCTCAAACACAAACACAAAAATATTTAAGAATTATATTTCTAATTGGAATGAAAACCGTCAGCTTTCAAAGTTGACAGTTTAAATTTTAACGGCTCTCCGTATTTATATTTGATTTTAATTATTTATACCTAATATCTAGTGACATATATAGTAATTTTTCATATTTTGACATTAAACACCAAATAATATTTAATAAAAAGCAGGAAAAATGCCACCAGTAAAGAGCAAAGCGACTACGAGCACGGCGGCGGCAGTTAACAGGTTGGTGGATACCGTTAATAATCTTCAAACCGAAATTTCTGACATGAAGAACAAATTACACCGGTGTAATTTTACGATTATGGAACAGCAAAAACTACTCACCACCCAACATGACAGCATCCAGACAATCCTGAGGGGAATCACGGGCAAGAATGTGCAACCACTTCACGTCTCACGAGTACCACAACAATTGTCATTTAATTAGTCAGGGCCCGAGGGTATTTCTGTCTGATGATCACCAAGGGTCCACCACTGTGACACCGCTGCCACCTGACACAAAACTGTCACCGATACCGACAGCGGAACCGCCTAAACCCCGAATCCACTGTACTAGACGGCGCGGCGTCGCGGCACTTCCCAGCAACCTAGCCATTGAGTGACACATTGTATATGCGTTATAAATTGATGGTTTACATGTGTATGTGTAACGATGCGAATTGGTAAGCAACCGCGCAATGTATCGAATTGCTAGCAATATTCACAACCGCACTGCCATTGCTTGGTTCGGCCGCTGCGAGTATACCGCGAACTAGGGGGACGACCGGCACGGTCGTGCGATGACAAATAGTGTCGATAAATTGTTGATGTGTTTGATTACATTCAATTTTTATTTCATATTTTGACCTCTGTGTCAATATCTTATCTTCATTGAGGTAATACAATATAAATTGATTATATCGCGTATATTAATTATTTTGAGCCTCTTACAATCATCGTTGTCAAAGATTGAAATTGTTTTATTTTAATATGTTACAATCGCGAAAACAGAAGATAACGTTATTTTTATTAAGGGTGTACGTCTAAATAATTATTTGTTCATTTGATTCCCAGCAACAATTACGATAATGTCATTATAAAATACTTCATTCATATTTATTAACACTATATTTTGCACTGTCATGTTGGCTCGTAATGGACCAAAGATGTTCGCGATATGTCTGTGTAAATATTAAATAATTGAGATGTTTATTGGTTCATAAAATTTATTAAAGTCATTTATATAATTTTCTATTTTACAAGTCACCTCTGTTCGTTGTCAGATCAAATTTATAAAAACGAGACATTTTATTTACAGCCAATTGAAAATATGAATAGGTTTCATACATGTGGCAAAGGCCCAACCCCGGAGACAACGAAACTTATTAGGCCCTGGTTTTTCTGGCCGGCGACCGGCGACCGACGCGTGTCCGCCGCCGACGACATTCGAATGTTTTGTTCGCGAATGTTTGAGGGTGGTTTCTCTGACACGTCGTCGGTTACCCGCTGCCGGCGAAGTTTCAGAGAAATCCCTCACTGAATATACCTAGTCATTTAGAGGTCTGGGGGTGTTATGTTGGTCGAAAGTTTGATTTATTTCCTCTACCCTTTCCTTTACCATTGTCTTTGCGAAAAAACTTTTGTTTATTGTAGTATGACATCTCCTCCTGTTTTTCACCCTCAGAGAATCTTGTCTTTCTTTTAAGGGATGTTTTTTTAGCAGCACCTGCAGGCACATTCAGCCAAGCAACAGGGCCCTCAAGTAACTGTCCCTTCTGGTGTCTATACATTCACTTCTCTTGCCACAAATTACCTTAAGGCACACCTCTATGTTTTTCCCGTATTCGGAACCTTTTCCTGTTGGTAGTAGTACTTAGTATTAGCTTCTTGAACGCCACCGGGTTTAATTCCTACGGGGAGTTAAATGCCCAATCAATTATCTCTTGGAGGTGCTTCCTAACTAGCTCCCTCTCATCCCTCTGCTCTAATACTGCGTTTGATAGGCCAGCCAACACCTCTGTTCCAAGTAAATAATCCTTTTCTTTCGTGAAACAGCAGAGCTTCTCATTAATCTTTAAATCAATGAAAGCTGGTGTGGCCGTAAAATTTTGTAGGGCCTTGGCGTATTTCACCTCTTTCCAAGTGGGTAGCCCAAAGTGTTGAAGCTTCATACCATCAGCGTCTTAACCCTCTCAGGCACTGCAGTATTTACTATTTTTTTCTTATCTACCTCGGATTGTAATGGCCCCAGAACGAAAGTTCTATTCTCCGACGTGGCCAGTAACGGCGGTGGTGCATGTTGCAGTGGAGGTGCTACCGGTATTGCTGGCACACCAACATAAGTGCGCCGCTTTCGTTCTGCATAAACTGCGAGAGGTAGCCTACCTGGTTCATAAGTGCATCTATTCGAGGATCCGCCTCCCCTCTCCCATCGTGTCTTCCTCTTATGAGACGGTCTCTCCGACTCTGAGTTGGAGGATGAGTCCGAAGAAGCGTCAGCTTCCACGGCTCCGAGCCGATCTGGATGATCCTCTTCCTTTTCCGAACCACTGGCACTCATTTTCACTGTAAAATTCGTACTTATAGTATAAACAATCACTTTTATTCCATTTTTAAAACTTTTTGGAACTTTCACGGTGGTGATATACAGACGCAATGACAATTCAGTACCGATTCCCGGCTAGCCGGCGACAATGACAAACAAATATTAACCTACCTTAAATTTTAACCTAGTTTCCAATCTTGAAAAATCCAAGTAGGATTCCACCTTTTCGGTGATATCTTCGGTGATAAGGATAGCGTGGTAACATCATCATATGAAGGTGAATATATTTTCCGCTGGAATTGAGCACATGTGAGAGTTCTACAGATTTTAACCTCCGCGTGGCTATGTTTTAGGCAGGGACCGGAACCGTTATTGAAATAACTGTTCATGTCGTTCCAGTAACGTTATAATTTATAGTTCGTGAATGAACCGGTTAATCCATTAAACGAACATATAAAATAAAAATCGTCCTGCTAACTGTTAAGATCACTGAACGAAATTTTAAAGTTAGTGAAATAAAAAAAATACCGGTTAAATCCAGACGTGACTTCTGCCGCGTCTGCGAGCTTGCACGGCCCGGTTCACATGGGAGAGGGGGGCAAGACAGGGCAGTTAAGGTTTAAAACCCAATAAAAAAAATTACGTTTAATATTTTAGTATTTTTTTATTTTTAGAATCATCTTTGGTAACCAGTATTTTATAATCATCGACCACTTTTAACTCTAGTGTAATAATTGAATTAAAAAAAATCAACAATCGCAAAACTATCTATCGCCCCATCTTGCCCCTCCAGCTGGGTAAGATGGGGCACCCTAGGAGTCAAGATGGGGTGTACCCCATCAGGTAGCACAGGTGCACCTGTGGTACAAGATGGAGTGATAGGATATTATAACAATTTTAGTAATTGCACGATATAGTGAAAGAGTATTCACGACATAGGTTTCTCCACCTACAGTTATAGACAAATTTCACATTTAAAGGCCGTCTCTTCATCTTCATCTTCAACACCAGCATAGCTGCAATGGGCCCATTTCTGGCAAGCCGAACACGCCACAGCCTTCTGTGGACTCTAAATAGAGACCGTGACAATATAAACACGGAGGATTTTCTGAATCACTACCGCTGGTATCTGATCCTACAGTCGATTTTTGAGTAGCATTAGTTTCTTTTTTCTTTGTGGTCATCTTTTTGGTCACTTTATTTCTCTTGGCAACAGATTTTGTTTGAGTTTTCTTTAATTCTCTTATAGCCTTTCTTTTCTCTTTAGCGTCATTCTCCTCCTGTTTCTTTTTTATTTTATCTTCTAACTCACTTGTAACACTTTGGACCGTGTTTCTAGACATCTTAATGGATATAATTTATACTGAGCATTTCATCAAGTTTTCGTTGGTTTAGCAGGGATAAATTTAACGTGTAGTATGCCCTAGACTCGGGTAATATCATGGGAAAATAGAATAGAGGTGGAGACTTGTCTTGTGATAGCTTTTTGTAAGTAAGAATTTACCTTGTGTGTGATAGTGGTGTCCTCATGCATTCCATTGTTTAATACCGTTCTGCCTGTGTTGCACGGCCATTTTAGGTTAATCACAACACTACGCACATTCAGACTATATGTCTTCTTAATAATTAACTTGAAAGGATATTATAAATGCGATTTGTTTCCGTTGTTTACGTTCTTTTGCTAGGTTATGTTCCTGATACATTGATTTGGCATTTGACGTTTGACAGGGGTGCTTGACTATGGTCCAAAATCCGTTCCACACGCCCGGTTTTAGAAAACATGTTAGATTTTTATTGTCAAGACGTATTATTTACAATTTACCTTTAAAATGGTTTATCTCAATTTCTAGGAACATATTTCTATAAAATTTCAATTGTTGGTAAGGATCGATTTGTGTCCAAGTCATTCGCACGAGCACAAAAGGTGGCGCTGCGATCGCCGACGCGTTTCTCTCTGGTTCTGCCAAAATGTCGTCATTGGGAATCCGGCATACAATATGTGAACAACTAAAATTTAACTATTGGATCCCAATCACGTTGAAATGCCGCGCCCGGTATTTCTCTCAACCTTGTAACATGAATCTATAGTCCTGTTCGTTCTAGTATAATAAGGATTTGTTAACACCAATTCAACATTTGCAAACGCCATTTTGACCTGCACGCACATGGACCGCTAACCTTATTTCAATAAAGAAAAAAAAACCAGCTTATAAACGGGTTTTTTAATTTTTATTTTTAGTTACATATTTTCATCTACTTATTTCATCTTCCTAAATCTTCGGTCCTGTGGATAGTGTCATTTTATTGCGTCGATCTTTTCATCATCCTGGAGTCCTGAGTCTGCACTACGGGTCACCGGCGGTAAACTCGGAGGTCTGGTCCAGTCTAACGCAACTAGGAACAAAAAAAAAATTATATGGACTTTACATGGCAAATCATTGCCACAATACTAAAACAAAACGTCAGTCGAGTTTATCTGTCAAGTCAACTGTCAGCCATATTGTTTTGCTTGTCAATACGATTCGCATGTTTTGTTCTTTAAATTTCTTTCGATTTCTAGATAATTCAGGTGTCTTGGCTTTCTCGAGTAGTGAATGTGATTTACGTGAATACGTTTTAATAAAATGCCACCGAAAAGACGGTTTATAACATGTGAAATTTGTGGAAATAGATCTAGTCGTGAAAATCGCGAAAAAAGATTGTTTATGGCGAAATTTCCCTTGGATGAAAACCGGTAAGTATTGCTATAGATACTTTTGATCATATTTTTGTGCAGCAGGCTATATAAATAAAGAAAATTTGATATTTAATATCCCTTACATTGTGTACTAGAGATGTACCGTAACTATCGATATCCGTGCAAATAATTACATAAAGTGGAATTTTATAATAAGCTAATGCAATTTAATTAGTTCCTAGTTTCCTCAATAGGTTAATTTGTATACATTTTAAATTTATAAAGATGTATATATCTTCTCAAATTAGTTATATGTATTACTTTATTCCATAATTGTACTTCTTATGATAAAAAAATATTGTATTATATAGCTTGTTTATTTGTTTTTAATATATTAAGTAAATAAAATAATAATCAAACAATTTTTTTGAACACATTCACTGAAAAATTACCTGCTATCTATACATGATAAACATTATTCCCCTTTTTTGAGACCAGTAATCATTTAAGGTCCTTGAATAAACTAAAATGTTACTCAGTTTTAATTAATGTTTCAGATGCCGGGAGTGGGTCAAATTTGTGGGAAAAGAAGATTTATTATATGTTCCAATAGAAAAATTACATACATTGAAATATATATGTGAAGATCACTTCGAGAACAGAGCTTTTAATAAGAAAAAAAATCGTCTTAAAAAGTCTGCCATACCAACAAAAAATTTAAAAGCTGATCCACTTTCTGATGAATTGCTGCTTAACTTTCCAAGTCATGTTTATTCAAACATTGACATTGCTGCGAGTCATGATCCGGTCATATGTGATAATGAAGTATCACTACATCAAGTAGAAGCCATTGGTGGACTTAGTAAATCAGGTAATTCTTTAACCTCAATTTAGCAGTTGTACCTATAAGGACAATTAAAGGATTAATTACTGTATTTTTAATATTTACAGAATCATATATTCCTGAACAGCAGCTATCATCTCAAGCCATACCATTAAAACATGTTAAAGCTGTCCCACTCTCCGGTGAAATTCCGCTGAATGTTTTTGGTAATGTTGAAGTGAATGACAATGAAGTATTACTACCACAAGCTGAAGCAATAGCGGGGCCTTGCAACTCAGGTAATTCTTAGTTCTAGGTAATTCCCAGTTTAATCTCTTGAAGTATTTTAATCATAGTTTTAATCAATCAATCTTCAGTGTTTTAATCATAATCTCTTGCTTTGAATATTTACAGAATCATACTTTGATGAACAGCGGCTTATATCTCAAGGGTTGAGTAACAAAAAAATATCCCGATCACTTAAAAGAAAAAGGTCACACAGTTCAGGTAAATAAAGCTTATATACACACAGGTGACTTCTAATTTGAGGGACAAAATATAAGTATTATTATTTTTTAAATATTAGCTTCCGTTTTGGTAGCATTTACTTATCTATATAAGTATGTTTATTGTCGCCTAGTACCCATAGTACAAGCTTTGCTTAGTTTGGGGCTAGATTGATCTGTGTGAGATTGTCCACAAATATTTTGTTTTTATAATTATTTTAAATACAACTATCATATAAACAATAAAACAAGCACTTATAATTGACACACTGTTCTTTAACATTTTCAGAACAAATGTTGAGAATTAGAATTTAGGCATCTTAGAGAAAATAATTCCTTGCGACCAAATTAATTTAATTGTTTAATTGATTTTCACAGAATCAGTTACATCAGGCCAGCCGCATATACTTGACCATGATTATTGCACAAAAAAGAAGAGCATCCTTCAATCACCTAAGAGAATAAAAATATCTCGCACAGGTAAACAACACCGTGTATTTATATCTGCCTATTTTTGACTTAAATTCTGGGTTTTTTTTTAGCTTTAAAAAAACTTTTAACAGGCCAATAAGTTAATCTTTATTCTAATGCCGATTTTTTTCTTAATGTTTGTGTTTTTTATTGAAATTAATGTTTAGTTATTTTTTCCTTACAGATTTAGATGTTACACCTCGAAGAAAAAAATTACTGAAAAAAATTGATTTATACAAACAAAAAATTTCAATTTTGCGAGAAGGAAATATAATGCCCCGTATCAAGTCATTGGCACTAAAAACACTTATAAATGCATACATACGCAATCACGATAGAAATGCTCGAGGAAAACGGTGGACACCGTTGGAAAAGGCTTTGGCTATTGCTATATATAAAAAATCACCTCGCACATATAGACATCTACAGCATTTGATAGCATTACCTAGCATAAGAACATTACAAACTCTGCTTCAAAGCATAGATTTAGAGCCAGGGATCAGCTCCACTATTATGGATCATTTAAAAAAGAAGGCTGCAAAACTAAACGAAAAAGACAGGTTGTGTGCTTTACTGTTTGACGAAATAAGTTTAAAAAAACGTCTTATATACAATCCAAGAACAGACAAAGTAGAGGGATATGTAGACTTGGGTAAAAATCAGTGCAGGTCTTCAGAAATAGCAAATCATGCCTTAGTATTTATGATACAGGGTCTGCACAAAAAACTAAAGCAACCAATTGCATATTATTTTGTCAAAGGAACAATATCATCCCAAAACCTTGCTGGGATTATTAAGGAAATAATAAAGGCTCTCGATGATATTGGTTATAAAGTGGTTACCACAGTATGTGACCAAGGACCCACAAACATTGGAAGTTTGAATTTATTGAAGACGTGGTGTGGCGTCCCAACCTCATCCAATTACTTTATATCGGATGATATGAAAGTATACATAATGTTCGATGTACCACATTTATTCAAATCAATCAGAAACAATTTTCACAACGGAGGAGAAGTTATTATAAACGGAAAAAAAGGAAAGTGGTCTCATCTTTTACAAGTAGCGGAAAAAAACCAAAGCACGTTACATTTTAAAAAACTAACTTCTGTACACGTTAATCCTTCATTTCGCTCAAAAATGAAAGTAAAGCTGGCTGCTCAAGTGCTTAGTAATACCGTCGCTGCTATTTTAAAACTTATGGCGGAGAAATACGGCGATGATGTTAAAGCTCAGGAGATCTTGGAAACTGCCCATATCATAGAAGATCTTGACAAGCTCTTCGATTGCACTAATGGACCCTCGTCTAGAAAAGATATAATCAAGCAAAGAAGGGAGAATGTTTCGAAAAAAACAAACCATGTAGAATTGTGGAGACATCATAAACAAATAATCAGTACAATGTATTTCCTAAAGTCTGACAGCAGTTTAAGACTGAAGAACGTACGATGTGTACAGGGTTACGTAACTTCCTTAACATCATTGGAAGACATTTGGAAATATGTTGAATCCAAAGGATTCAAATACTTAAATCTTCGGCAGCTAAACCAAGATAGCTTAGAAAACCTTTTTGGCATGATAAGGCAGCATTGCCCTACAAATAGCAACCCAACGTGCCATCACTTCTCAGCTGCCTTAAAGTCAAATATACTGACTAAATTAAGTACGCCACTGAGTCGAGGAGCAAACTGCGAAGAGGACGAAAACGAAGCTGTGATAGACTTTGAGGATTTTTTTCAAAGTGTAAAAAAAACAGAAAAAACCGCAGTGCAATCATCTGAAGATGTTGAAGCTCCTGTTCTACGTCTATCAGAGGAAGCCGAAGTGCCAGTTGTACATTTACCCGATGATCTTGAATTTGAGGATGATGCAGAATTTCTGGAAATCGAAAACACCTTATTCCAAGCATTTGAAAAACAGCCTACTGTATATGTCGCGGGATATTTAGCCTCGGTGGTACTAAAAAAATTAAGATGGCAATGTGAGGGATGCAAGTCAAGTTTAAAAACTCAAAACGAGGAACAGTGTGAGTCACCAATGTACAGCTACATTAAACTTCGGGAATGGTGGCAAGACAAAAGAAGTCTTACATATCCCACATTTAATTTATGCATGTTAGTAGACACAGTAACTTCATGTTTTGAAAACCAAGTTAAACCAATTCTTCATGAAAAAAATATCTCTCAGCAAGCAGTCACGATCATGTTAACTCAATGTGACAATTTTCAATGGATCTGTAATGATCACAAAGATCATCTATTGAATATATTGCTGGTTCGTCTGAGTCACCTTTTAATAAGGAATGAGTGCCACCTTCGAAATCTTTCTTTCGCAAAATCGGAGCAATCAACTGCCGATATGGTTAAAAAATCACAACAACAAGGCATCGCAAAATAATAAAATAATTAAAGAATTAAACTATGTACTGTTTTATTTCGGGTCCATATTTAAGTCTAATCATCTATTAATCCACTTGAAATATCCATTGTAACATACGACTTAAATATGGACTCAATCTTACTTTAACCTACTTATGAAAATTGTAATCGACATGACCCCAAATTTCAACCTCCTTCATTTTATCGATATCGATAAAAAACGCAAATGTACAGCAGCTCCACTATTTTAGTCCGTTATATTGGTAGTATTGTTCTTTGACAGTTCTTTGTCGTTTATGTTGGTATGAGTTTGCCATGCAAACTGATTCCATTCGCTAGTATGGGAGTCCCGCCTCTTAAAACGTAGTGATTATATTCTCTTTGGTCTGGTCCTGTTCACTGCGCCGGCCCATCCATGTCTGGCAGCGGAGAAGTATTCATGAGAGTCTAGTGAAGAGCACCAATCACAAATCACGGTTTCTATTTAAATCCACCGGTACCTAGTAGAGTAGACAGACAGGTATTTATAAATTTCCTATATAAGGTTTGCTGCCAAATTAAACCTCGGATGGTAGAGTCTGGCTAACGAAAGCTGAGAATGAGAAATGGCGGCAAATTAATAAAATATAGAGTATGGTATCACTGGGTTGCACCCCGAAAATCAGTCTTGATACTTGTAATATATTTAAAACTTAAAATTATTTTGTTAAATTACCTGTATTTATTACAATCCAAAAAATATATTATATATGTAGTGTGGGATTTAAGTAAAAGTAATCTTGCGGTTAAATTTGGAGTATATTTCTTAAGCGGTGCGAAACAAAATAAACTTCTAGAAAAACAGTCTTATGTCAAGTTACATTTGAAATTTCCCACGTCCGTTCGCTAGGTCGTCTTATAGGCTTCTCCTCGATCCACCGTTCATACCCATCCAAGTCCACTCGTTCACTCATACAATTCACTCGTTCATTCAGTCATCGGTCAGTCTGCTCTTACGTTCCGTTCCTACAGTCGGCCCTCCTACAACTTGCCTGGGCTCTCAGGCACATAACTAAGGTACAGTCATCACCATTACATAGGTAGTACCCCAGCTATGCTATAGGAACAACATCATATCAAACAACTTAATGAGTCATACAAAACAACTTCAGTACAAAATAAAATTAACACCTTACAACACAATATAACAGCATAAAATAGAATATCAAAACATTATGGACATAGTGGCTTTACACGAAATGTAACGTCGTTACCAGAGGCGTCGGTAAATGTTAAGAAATGCAACACCTTACCTTATACAACGTAGAGTTCGCTGACCTTAGGGTGAAGTTCACTGACCCCTGGGCCACGGCTTCATGTTGTCAACTGACGTCGACGTACGCGCTGGCCCTTCCATCGAGCTGTCCACCTTCTCGACGTCGTACCGATCCTTCCCTCTGATCGCCACTACTCTGTATGGTCCATAATATTTCGGCTTAAGCTTCAGGCAAGTACCATACTGCGTCCTCAGTATAGCAACTTTCTCTCCAACTTGATAGACTGTACTTTTCTTACGTCGTCTATTGTAAGTAGCTCTATTCTCTTCTTGGATCTTCAATATCTGTTGTTGTGCAGACTTTCTTAACTTCTCTCTTTCTATTGCATAACTGTCATAACTTTCTTGTTGCAACAGTTCATAGACCTGCAAGTCTTCTTTGGTACGCATCTTTGTACCTATCAGCAGTTCATAAGGCCGACGCCTTCTGTTGATACTTCTCTGGTATGTACTGTTGATGGCAGTCTGCACTCTAGGTACATGTCGGTACCACAGTCCTGGTTCTGACACACACAGTTTAGTCAGCACAGATATTATTATTCTATGGATGCGTTCCACCTGTCCATTACCTCGAGGTACTCCTGTGGTCACTAGAACACGATGAATCTCCTCTGATTCACAGTATTCTTTAAAGTCGTTGCTCGTGAACGCCGCGCCTCTATCTGTGATTATTCTATTAGGATTTCCAAATACCTGCTGATGTGCACTCAACTTTGCTATAGTTTCTTTGGCCGTCGTGCCTTTTGTAGGGTACACCCATACAAACTTCGTAAACGCATCTACCACTGTGAGTATATAGTTATACTGTTTCTTCGTTTCTGTGAGAGGTCCAACATGGTCGCAATGTAACGTCTCCAATGGTACACTCCCCTTATCAATACAGTGGAGAAATCCTTCTTGTTTTCCACCCTTCTTCGTAGCCAATAGGCAAGGCACACAAGTGACCATAAATTCGTCAATTTTCTTAGACAAATCCTTGATGTGGTAGTCTTTATCAATCATCTCCGTCATCTTCTTTTTGGCAAAATGTCCTTTCTCATGAATTTTCTTTATTATATCTCCTTCCATACCACTTGGTATAACTAGCTTCGTTCCCTTGTATAACACATCATGTTCGAGATGGTAATCCAAATAAGTCTTACTTTTCAAAATTTCTCGAATAGCCATCAATCCTCCATCTTGCTCTTGAGCATCTTTGACTTTCTGGTGAAGCTCTCGTGTTACCACACAGGCATATGGTGATCTGCTCAACGCATCTACATGTCTCATCTGCGAACCTGTACGGTGTTCCACTTCATAGTCATACTCTTGTAGTATGAGAGCCCATCTCGCCACAAGTGTAGACAAGTCCTTCTTTTTCAGTGTCATTTCAAATGCCTGGCAATCTGTAACAATTTTGAACCTTATACCATACAAATACTGTCTAAATTTCTTCACACCTTCAATTACTGCCAAAGCTTCCAATTGATAACTTGAGTACTTTTTCTCAGTATCACTCGTCTTCTTGCTCATGTAGTACACTGGGTGTAACTGACCGTCATCTGGACATCGTTGCAGCAAAATAGCTGCTAGAGCCAACATTGAAGCATCTGTATGCAACTCCGTCTCAAGCTCCGGGTTGAAAATTCTCAAAACAGGTGAACATGCCAACTTCATCTTTAATTCATTGAAAGCAGCCTTGTGAGGTTCCTCAAATACAAACTCTGTATCCTTTTTCAATAAATCAGTCAGAGGTCTCGCAATCAAAGCGAAGTTCTGAATAAACTTTCTAAAGTATGAGGTTAATCCGACAAATCCTCGCAACTGTTTGATATTAATTGGTTGTGGGAACCTTACCACAGCGTCCGTCTTATCAGGTGATGGTCTTACAGTACCATTTTCCACCACGTGTCCAAGGTACTCCACTCGTCGTTGTACCAGCTGAGACTTCTTCCAGTTGACTATCAATCCATACTGAGATGCACGGGCTAGCACTTCCTTCAACCGCTGTACTGCCTGTACCCCGTCCTCTGCAATAATTATCACATCATCAATAAATATCAAGACATACTCCTTTTCAATCAGGTCCCTAAAGATCACCGTCATAAACCTTGTAAAGACCTTTGGGCATATGGAAATCCCGAATGGAGCCCTAAGGAACTCGTATTGAGAGTTGTGCGTCACAAAAGAAGTATATTTAATTGAATCGTCATGCACTGGTAAGTGGAAGTAACCATTCTTCAAGTCAAGTGTACTAAACACTTTACCCTTTGACAGCTTGTCAATATAATCTTCGATTACGGGCAAGGGATATTCATCCTTGACCATCTTCTTATTTATCAACCTGTAATCTACGCAAATTCTAGTACTGCCGTCTTTCTTCTTCACAAGCACCAAGGGACTAGCGTATTCTGAAAAACTTACCCGAATGATGCCTTCTATCAGCCACTCTTTCACTTGGCGGTCGACTTCCCTTTGCTCAGCAATTGCTAATCGTCGTGGTCGCTGCGCGATCGGTACGTCGTCCTTCAAAGTAATACGCAATTGAACTGGCGCCTCACATGTCTTGTTTGGTCGGTATGTTTCCACCAGCTTCGTCACCTCCTGCCGTAGCGCCTCGTCGTCCACGTAACCTACAACATCAGAAACATCCACACCACACAATAAAATCTCCCTAAGCCAGCTCATGTCACATTTCGTAAACACCACACGATCGCCTCTCATAACGACAGTTACATTTCGTAAAAACTCCTGACCTATAAGCATGTAATACGGCATAGCGTCCTTAGATACAATATAAAACTTCACATCTTCGTAACACTGTCCATCTATCATAATGTTTGTTGTTAAATTTCCACTGGATTGCACTCGCGTCGAACCAAGTCCCGTCATTGCAACGTCATTCCGAATATAGTCCGGTGAATTTAGAATTTTCAAACACTCGCACGTAATTAAATTTAAATCTGAACCCGAATCAATCAACGCCGGAATTGTTTTCTTAAATAAAGTCACGTCCTTCATTGGTTTGCTTTCTTCGTTAACCGGTTGTACGCGGCCATTGTTGTTGACACTCATCGTTGACATAAGCGCTCCGTCATTCAGTCTGTCATTCCCATTCCGTTCGTTCAGTTGCGTTTCGTTCGATGCGCGCGCCGTCTCGTTAGTGTTCGTTTCGCCTTCGGCCGCTGTCGTATTTGGTGATTCGTATAATTCGGTCGACGTCGTTCCGTTCATTCGTTCCTTCTGAACGCACATTTGTTTGATTGTCGAACTCGAGCCGCCATTTTGGTTTGAATTCGAATTTCTTAATGAATTTTGGCTGGATCCTGCCGTCGATGAAACTGAACATTGCGATGAAATATGACCGAATTGATTGCATCTAAAACATTTGAGGCCTTTCTGTTTATTTGGGCACTCGTTGGAAATATGACTATTATCACCGCAATTATAACATCTCTTCTTAGGTGTATTTTCGGCTTGTTTAGGTCGGCTATTCCGTGCTTCGTGATTTGGATTTGTAATTTTCGACTTTTCTTTTATCATATCGTAGATTTTCAACTTTTCCTTTAGATCTTGATACGTCGTTACCCCGTAGAGAATCATCTTGTTCGTCGGCGAATCGGGAATACCGTCCACGATATATTTTATAGCGACATAGTCCGGCATCTTACCTCGCTTTCCGAGTTCTTTCATGCTCAACATGTAATCTAGGCTAGATTCTCCACTTTTCTTCGTTTTTGAGCTCATCAATTCGTGTATTGTCTTAATATCTACCGTGTCTGGGAATTCTTTTGCGATCGCCGCCTTAAGATCGTCCCACGTCTTGTAGGTTTTCTCTGCCCGCAGCCACAGCGCCGCCGTACCTGATAATGACCGCCTCGCCATCAACAGTTGCTGTACTGGGCTCCAAGCAAATACCTCGGCATTATCCTCGATTTCCTCGATCCACCTCGTGACAGGATACGCTTTATCCTGTCCCGTGAATTTCGGGATGAGGTCTTGCATTAAGTGAAGCATCGCGCTGCCTCCGTTCATTGCGTCTTCAAAATCGGTTTCGTATCGGCTGGCACGTCTGTCGTTTTTGCCCATCAGGCCGTCGTCGTCGTCGTATTGTTAGTAATCGTCGTCGTATTTTAATAATGGTCGTCGTATTTTGATAATTATCGTCGTATTTTAATAATCGTCGTCGTTGGGAAATTTGAATAAAACGTCGTCTAAATCTTACTTGACACCTCGTCGTAATGGCGCTTGGTCCAGAAGTCCGCTGTCGTCGCCGAATTCAATCCGCTTGATTTTTTACAATCCCGGACGAGCCCCCAATTTCTGTAGTGTGGGATTTAAGTAAAAGTAATCTTGCGGTTAAATTTGGAGTATATTTCTTAAGCGGTGCGAAACAAAATAAACTTCTAGAAAAACAGTCTTATGTCAAGTTACATTTGAAATTTCCCACGTCCGTTCGCTAGGTCGTCTTATAGGCTTCTCCTCGATCCACCGTTCATACCCATCCAAGTCCACTCGTTCACTCATACAATTCACTCGTTCATTCAGTCATCGGTCAGTCTGCTCTTACGTTCCGTTCCTACATATATATGTACATAACGTAGCTGTTCCATGCAACTTTGTCTGCATGACACAATGCAATATGATGTAGGTATTGTAGGTACCTACTACTCTAAATGATGACCCATGTTATTAAATGGATCCCATATCAAATTTTAAGCAAATCTGTTTAGTTATTTCATAGATTCGACAGTACCAAGTTAGTTTTAACTTTTTACATACATATGTATGTAAAAAGTTAAAACTAGCTTGGTAATGTGTCGAACCTATGATATAACTTGAAAATAACTAAACAGATTGGCTTAAAATTTGATATGTTTTTCAGCTCTTCATATCATTATAGTCTTTATACCACAATATCGCCGAAAAACAGAGTGATTTTCACACTTGGATATAACACTATTATATGTCTACACATAGGTATAGGTAATATTAGTAACGATTTGTAAATTGTATCATCGCAGAATGGGTGTAATCATGATTAAAACTACCTATAAAATTGTCCATTACGACACAAGTGCGAAAAACGTGAAATTCTAAACGAGTGGCGATTTTTTAAAACACGACCGATAGGGAGTGTTTTAAATCGACACAAGTTACGAATTTCGTTATCGCACGTGTCTCGTAAGACGTTTTTTAGTACAGATGGCCCTCCGAAGTTTTGAACCTAACTTAAAATTACCCACTTCTCACACTAGAGCCTAAAAAATACACCATCTGTACTAAAAAATATAATTCTGCCGGTGTGTGTATTTTTAATAAATAGGAAACGAAATATTTATATTTTTTATTCAGAATAATTAAAGTCAGACTTAAAAAACTCATACAATGATTCATATTAATGATTCATACTATTTGTGCCATAACACATAAATCACATAATAAACTCATCTAATGCAGTTTTTATGACATTGTCTCTTTCGCTGTACTTATCTTCCACATGAATGACATGGTCAGTCATTGATTTCCAATCTGAGGCAGTTATACTCGCGAACTTTTTTCTTTCTTCTCCAACTAGCATAACTTTTCTACCGTATTTTTGACAGCGTTAACTCCTTCAACCTCTCCCAGACTTTCTGGTAAAAAAAACAAATGACCATTTTAAATCAACCTAACATAAATACAAACTTAAATCTATTATAATCGATAGTATATTAGATAATGAGTACAAGAAAATTTATTGAATAAAGGTAAGTATCAAAATGATACTACGTACTAACCTAGGAACACTGATATCGTGTGTAAACACTCATGTTTTTCCTTTTAAGCGATGATTTTCTCCTGTTGTTTTTCTTTATATTTACTTATTATAGTACGCAGCAGCTTACGAACATTACTTTTCATAGTATTTTTCATCATAAACACCTTAAAACGTTGCAATTGTGGAAAGCGAGCAATGGGTGTCAAGTCGAACGAAAGACAGAACATGACGTTTGACAATTCAGCTTGTGATGCCATATGAAAAGTTCCGTAAAAAACTCATTCTCAGCTTTCGTTAGCCAGACTCTATGTCTCTCATGCCCCGAGCCATTACTGTTTTGTAAACTACTATATAAAGGGATTTCCTCAAGCTAAAACATAAAATAGCATATAAATTCTGGTTCATAAATTTCCCACTGTGAATAGCATTTAACTTACGCTATAACATAAGACTTATTTACTATTGTCAATATTAATTAGTTCACCGAGTGTATTACAAACTGCTAGACCATATGTGAATACACGTTATAAACCTAGTGTTATCTTTTATTGTTTGAACCTGACATACGATAGACGGAGGTTGGATCAAAGGGCGTCCCTTATTTCTTAAATTCTAGATCCAGACTCTGCTCCATTAGGAGGCCGATCCACGATCCTGAGTCAGTCTCTTACTTAACCTAGCCGTGAGCATTCCTACTTAATTTTTATTTATGAAGAAGGTGTAAGTCGGTGTACAGGTGATAGCGAGAGTAGGCGGACGACTCGAATCTATATTAGTAGTCTGACAACTAGTTACCACTTGTACCGACCCAAACTTTCTTTATAGTTGAATGGCCCCTGACCATTTATGCTTCAGTGGCGCCCAACGTGGGGCCTTTTGGTGTATGACAGGTTCATGCAATTAATATTTTAGATATAAGGTGTTAATATAAAACTTTCTGCGAATGTTGAATTGATGCTTAGTTCTTAAGTAACTGTTTTAATTTTACTCAAACGTCTATACTATACGTTTAAGAATATAAACTTAAATACGTACTAGCTTATTCTGATATATTGACTTATGCTATATTTTAAACAAGTTCCACTATAGAACTTTTCACTTTCTAAATAATAACTATTATCGTAAGTGACTTTATCATTTATTAACAAAAATATAGTAACAAAAGGGAAATTTAAGAATAAATAAATAGTTATCACGCAAGCACTGATGGAGATATTAGGTACCTACTCTAGTCAGGTAGAGGAAAGATTGGGTAGTCTGCGCCATCGCTTAGGCCAAAGAAGTTTTTGATGGAGTTAAATTTGTGGCGCGTACCCCGAATACACATGCTTGTAGCACGGAGTATGGAAATTATAATTTTCGATCTAAGCCAGCCCATTACTACGCTGAGGGATCTGTCCCAACGATCAGCGATTGCTTCGCCGAGATGTTTCACGAAAGCGGTCATCTGAGGTGCGAATATCCCATCCACGGATGTTACAAGGGGAGTAAATGTCGCATGTAGTGATGTGCCGTTACCGTAAATTACGAGAACAAAGAGAACTATCGGGTAACTTTCTCGGTAAAGTTCTCCGGGCGGGTAATTATGGAGAAAGTGTTTTAAGTTATTACTTTTTTCGTATTTTTTTTCCAGAATAGTACTTAATTTAGTAATAATAATCTGACCTGAAAATTACATAAACATGTGACTAGTGGAACTAGTTTATTACCAAAATTACGGTAAATTACCGGCGTAAATTACGGAGAACGTTCTCCGCGAATTTTCTCCAGAGAATTTTTACAACGCAAAATGGTATTTTTTTGTTATATAAATTAAACATTTTGATAAAATAGGCAATAATGGTTCATAATAATGCTTGCGGTATATGTATACATAAAATAAAATTAAAAACAGCGTTTTTCGTATGAATAAAATAATTAAATTCCATGAAATCATTAAGAAACAGAATACTTACCGTGAAATTATATCTTGCAAGTTTCTTAAATAATTAGTTACATAAAAAAATAACAAGGACAGTAAAAAACGTTACAATGAAATGGTTTTTATACATTTCCTATGGAAAATAAGGGAAACTTTAATTATAATGTCTGTCACGCAATTTTTTCCTCCCATGCTAAATGACAATAAAACTGTATCATCATCATCATCTTGGCCATAAGACGTCCACTGCTGAACATAAGCCTCCCCTCTGGACCTCCACATGTACCGGTTAGATGCGACCTGCATACGGTAAAGTCGTCTGTCCATCTTGTGGGTGGACGCCCTACGCTGCGTTTGCCTAGCCGTGGTCTCCACTCGAGCACTTTTCGCTCTGCGTGCAATGTGGCCTGCCCATTGCCACTTCAGCTTGCTAATTCGAAGGGCTATGTCAGTCAGTAACTTTAGTTCGCCTACAGATCTCCTCATTTGTGATTCGATCATGCAGAGAAACTCCGAGCATAGCCCTCTCCATAGCGACTTTGAGTTTAGAGATGAGGCCGATGGTGAAGGACCACGTTTCGGCGCCGTAAGTCATAACTGGTAACACACATTGATTGTAGACTTTCGTCTTAAGGCACTGAGGTATGTCGGACGAAAAGACATCGCGTAGTTTCCTGAACGCTGCCCAACCGAGTTGGATTTGGCGGTTGACCTCTTTCTGGAAGTTGGGCCTACCTAATTGGACTACTTGTCCTAGGTAGATGTAAGAGTCAACAACTTCGAATGTGAGTGATGTTTTCGCCGTTCACATTGATGCCAAGTCCTTGCCATTCCAGGAGCTTAAAGGCATCTTACATTGCGGCAGTAAACAGTTTCGGAGATATAACATCGCCCTGCCTTACGCCTCTTTGCAACGGAATTGTCTTCGTAGTCTGCTCCTGTACTCGGACCAACATTGTGGCGTTGCTATTCAAACACTTCAACACTTCGATGTACCAATAGTCAATGTGGCATCGCTGAAGAGACTCAAGCACTGCCCATATTTCTACCGAATCAAAAGCTTTCTCATAGTCCACAAACGCTAAGCATAATGGCAAGTTATACTCCTCGGTCTTCTGTATAATTTGCCGCAGCGTATGTATGTGGTCTATGGTACTATAGCCTTTTCGGAATCCAGCTTGTTCGGGAGGCTGGAAGTCATCAAGTCAAAACTGTATGAAAACATTATTAGCAACATGAATAAACAGTAATATCAATCAAATTTAAATTTCACTTTTTTCCCATAGTAAATGTAGGAAAACAGTTTTCTTTAAATTTTTTTTTGCAGTAAGTTGTCTATTTAAAATTATTGGTACTAGGATAGGATTATTGGATAGGAATAGAAACGATTTTTTTTTTCATTAATTTGTATGGGAATTTGAATTCTTAATTTGCGGCATTTCTGCGCCTTCTGATCCTGAACAGAAACAGGATCATTTTCAGTACTTTGCCTAAAATACTCTAGCACTTTACTCTTGGCCTCATTGTTGAAATATCACTAACAGTTGTGTTGACAGCACGTCGCTTCAATATGAACTGACTGAATTCAGCATTATAATTGAATAAAATTTACACCCTATTCCCAGATAATTCTTAGAAAAGGGTATCACAGGTTCATAATCACAATTGCCTATTTTAAATCCTAGGTAATTGAATACTCAGCTACCGATAAGAAAACCTTCGGTAAAGCCGCTTAAGGCTTACGGGTCAAGTAAGGGGTTTATACGAGTACCTATTTTACCTGCTTGAACGTCAAAATCACCTATAAAACCCTGTCATTAGTAAAATAGCATTATGATACTTAAATGTACCACATAAAGTAATATAAAATACGATGCAGACAAAATATTCATATGCAAATTGCATAGAAAAAAAATAGTATGGGAGAAAGTTACCGTAATTCTCGGTAATTTACGGTAAAGTTCTCCAATGAGAATTACGGAAAGTTACCCAACGGCACATCACTAGTCGCATGCCATTTTTCACAAGAGTTCAAATATTTTCGTTTCTTTTCCTCTTCGGCGGACTTAAGTGACTTTATCACGTTAATGTGAAGTAGTAAACCTTATAAAGTTGAAACTATCTTTGAAACTTAAACTGATTTAACAAATATTAAAATAAAACAAACATGGACTTCTTAATAGCTGGTTGCAAAATAACACACCTTCACAAGGACGAGATCTCACATGAATTGTCGATTCGTAAACTTCCAGTCAATCCAATCTCACGTAGGTCGAGTCTTTCTATGGCGTTGAAGCAAACTGCTCAATTAGCTGAAAAGGGTGGTCTGAAGTTAGTAGAAGTGGTTCAAAGCAATCCAGCATCTGAAATTGAAATTTGTCAACGGAAAGCAGAGGAAATCGAGCAGGAGGTTCAGGACGATTTATCAGCCACTGCTACCGAAAGACTGTCATCCCGTTGCAAATACTTGCTGTGTCGCCTTTCTCGTTTACAGGATGAATCTGAAGAAATACAGCTGTTGAAGGCGATGATCAACACCATGTTAGATAAACTGAATAAGGATGATAACTCGTCAATATCATCAAACTCGGATAGCGATGATCCTTCTGTTAAGGAGTCTTGTGTTGTTAAAAAGGTTATCTATAAACCTGAACGAACGTTTAATATCAATTCTTTGAATTTAAAGTTTAGAGGCGATTCTTGTATTCGCATCTTTCTCACCAGATTGGAAGAACTTCGTGTCGCACGTAGGATTTCCGAGGATAGGATTTACCGAGGTTTTCCTGAAATTTTAGAAGGACCTGCTCTGTCGTGGTTCCGTGCCCAGCGCACCATTCTGCGCACTTATAAAGAAGTTGTTTCAGCTTTGCAGGAGGAGTTCGACATACCTGACCTTGATCATATTCTTTTACAGGAGATTCGGAGTAGGACTCAAGCTAGAACGGAGACCATTGTATACTTCGTATCCACGGTTCTAGGAATGTACGAACGGCTTAACCGCCAAGTATCAGAAGAAGAAAAACTTGATACGATGTTGAGAAACATCAGGCCAGAATTTTCGAAAGTCCTTGCTCTGCATGATGTTAAGTCCATCCAGCAATTGAAAACTCTGTGCAAGCGGATTGAGTTATCTCAAGTTAAGGCTAATCATTTTCGTGAACCGGTTTTGCCAAAACAATATGGCCAGTCCTCATCTTTCGTCATAGGGAAGGGTAAAGAGCTTCCATATAAGTCGACTCCACCTCGTCCTCACAATTCTTCCAAAACGTTTGTGGCCGCTGTAGCCCAGACGCCTTTCAATTCTAATCCTCAACTTAAGTGTTTCCGTTGTGGTAGAACCAATCACTCCACTAGATCTTGTAGGTTATCTAGAGATATAGTCTGTTTTAAATGTGGAGAAAAAGGAGTTCGCACTCCGGACTGCACCAAATGTAAGGATTCAAAAAACTAAATAACTTTGTCTTTTCTAATAAAAACAACTATAATCCTTCTGCTCCCTTTCACGCAGAAAAGACAATATATTTTAATCCTCCACAGGGAGATGACAGAGTATACGCACTTTTAAATATAATGAGTCTTAACTTTCGTGGTCTCTTAGACTCGGGTGCCAGCACTAGCTTCTTAGGTAGTGATAGCCATCGTATATTTTCTACGGGTGGGGGTATTCCCATTCAGAAACATAAAAAACCGATAATTATTCGCGTAGCTAATGACAATCGTTTGTTATGTACGGAATATATGGTCTAAACTTGTACACTTTAATATTCATTCTCAAATTGCGCAAATGCGCAACCTATGGTTCTTGGCTTAAACTTCTGGAGAGCTTATAACTTAGCCCCAGGTCTAATTACTAACATACCTAAAGAAGACAGCCATTATCTGGCTAGCCTTGATTTTGTACCTACTGACACAGGCTTAATAACTTACGATTCGTTAACTCAGGAATAGAAATGTCAGCTCGAAGCTACTAAAAAGTTTTACGATCAAATTGATACGGATAAAGTTGGCTTAGGTAAAACTCACTTAATTGAACATGTTATTGACACGGGGGATTCACCTCCTATCAAACAAAAGTACTACAGACTTAGTCCTAATAAACAAGCAGCGTTAGAAGATGAAGTAAGTCGTATGTTACAAGCGGGAATAGTAGAACCTTCCCACTCGCCTTGGAACTCACCAGTCGCTATGGTTGAAAAACCTAACGGGGATTTAAGATTATGCTTAGACAGTAGGAAGTTGAACTCGGTATCCAAATCTGACGCTTACCCAGTCCCTTACGTTCATTACATTCTAGATAACTTACGTGATGCAAAATTTCTAACATCTCTTGACTTAAGTGCTGCGTATCATCAAATACCTCTAAGTGAACAGTCCAAAGAAAAAACTAGCTTCACCGTGCCTGGTAAAGGTCTTTTTCATTATAAACGCATGTGTTTCGGTTTAGTCGGAGCGAGTGCAACTATGCAACGCCTAATGGATACTCTTTTTACGGCTGAATTTGATAACAAGGTGTTTTGTTACATTGATGACATAATTATCTGTACCTCAGACTTCCAAGAACATCTTCGGTTACTAAAGGCCGTTTTTGAAAAACTAAAATCGGCAAACTTAACTATTAATATGAGAAAATCACTTTTCTGTAGGAGTGAACTCAAGTATTTAGGATATCTTATTGACAAACACGGTCTCAGAACCGACCCCTCTAAAGTGGAGGTTATAGTAAATTTCCCAACTCCAGATGACGCTAAAGCTGTCAAACGTTTTCTTGGTATGTGCGGTTGGTACCGCCGTTTTATAAATAACTTTGCAAAAATAGCTCGTCCGTTATCACGACTTACCAGCAAAAAGATAAAATTTGTCTGGTCAAATGAAGGTAATGATTCTTTTAACTTACTTAAGTCTGCCTTAGTATCAGCACCTATTCTTAAATGTCCTAATTTCAATGAAGAATTCTTTATACATACTGATGCATCCTCTTTCGCCATTGGAGCGGTTCTCACTCAGAAATACGACGGCGTGGACCATCCTATCGCGTATTGCAGCCGTACGCTGAATCAACAAGAGACTAATTATTCAGCTACCGAGAGGGAACTCTTAGCAGTGCTCTATGGGTTAGAACAATACAGAGCCTATGTAGAGGGTAGAAAGTGTTTTAACTATTGTGACAGACCACGCATCGCTGAAATGATTCTCTAATTTGAAAAATCCGACGGGACGTTTGAACCGTTGGGCTTGCAGACTAAGTCAATTTAACTTTGGGATTATTCACCGTAAAGGAAAGAACACGTCATACCTGATTGTTTATCGCGTGTTCACATTAGTTCCATTGATGTTCCATCATCACAAGATCCATGGTACCTAGATTTATATAATGAGGTTATCGAAAAACCTTCTCTTTTTCCAAATTTTAAAATAGAAAATAATCAACTATATCGTTTCTCTAAGAATAAGTATCGTCTGACAGATCAATTTGACTGGAAGCTGGTAGTTCCTTATGAGAAGCGGAAAGATGTGTTAAATAAGTATCATGATGATCCTACTGCTGGACATTTTGGTGTGTCCAAGACTCATTCTAAAATAGCCGATGTCTATTATTGGCCTACCTTGTTTCAAGATGTAAAAGAATACGTAGACTCTTGTGAAATTTGCAAGACCTATAAACCTGTTAATTTGGCTCGACCTGGTCTTATGGGATCTCCCAGACGTGTATCGTCACCAGGCGAAGCAATTTCCTGTGATATTCTTGGTCCATTTCCTCCCTCTTATATGAGAAATCAATATATCTTCGTATGTACTGATTATTTCAGTAAGTATGTAACTTTATTTCCTTTGCGCACTGTAACGGCGAAAGCAATCGTTAAGTGCATGGAAAAAGGAATCTTTCTAGTACATGGGGTACCCAAATATCTCTTCTGTGACAATGGTGTTCAATTTACCTCCAAAGATTTTAGAGACCTGATGAATAAATACAGTGTCCCTCATATTTTCTATAACCCTAGATATCATCCTCAAACTAACCAGACGGAACGCGTAAACCGCGAGCTGGTAAGAACCATTGCATCATACGTGCGTTCTGATCACCGTAACTGGGACAAGAACCTTGCGGAGATCCAATGTGCTCTCAATAATGCCAAACACGAGGTCACCAAACACACGCCGTATTTCTTGACGCACGGTCGTCAGATGATTCTAGAAGGTTCTCTATATAACGATGATGGTCCTATAGATCAAAATTCCATTCATCTGGATACTAGTGATAACTTTTCTGAAAAATTGAAAGAACTCAAACTAGTTTTCCAGAAGGTTAAAAACTCGTTGCTTGCCTCCCATGATCGTAACGCTAAGCATTATAACATGAGGAAGCGTAACGTAGAACTCGAAGAGGGCCAAATGGCTTATAAGAAATGTTTTCCATTGTCGAATGCCGCTAAATACTTTTCAGCAAAACTAGCACCCCGGTACGAAAAATGTGTTGTACACAAAAAATTAGGACCACTTGTCTATACTCTAAAATCCTTAGAAGGGAAACTTCTAGGAAACTTTCATATAAAGGATATAGTCCGCCCTGGCGAAGCCGAGCCGTCATCCTAACGGTACTCGTCTTTCGTTCTGAGACCTAGATATATCCAATACTTATTATATAAGGAATGAGACTCTGTCTACATTAACCTTACTATACGGTTCCGGATGCATACGGAAACCATCAAAATTCCCTATTCTGTCCTTATAAAGACTCATAGAGGAACCTTAATCCTTCAACACTAATATCTTTGCTGAGATTCATCTGACTATTTAGTCATAAAAAAAAATACATTTTAACGATTTATTCTCCTAAGTAGAGAAACTTTATCATAGTGATTGAGTTATCTCTAACCAAGAGGAATTCTGCTGAAAGAAGTGCATTTAAAAACTATCTTCCAGTGATTTTGACTTGGTCAAAATACCCTTTCGAGATCTAGTAACAGTGAATCAGCTAGTCGTTCTAGCATTCCCTTTGCTACCTCGTGTGTAAATAAATAGGCATTTTCTTTAATAAAGTAAAAGACACAAACGCCTTATTAGATATTAGGTAGTCCTATTAAGCATTTCTATTATTTATTAAGTCAGTTAAGTCTCGTTGGTAGAAGCTGCAGATTCACCACGATATAATTGTAGTGTAATAGTATTCGATAAGTTTCGTTGAGTCTCAGGTTGTCCTGGATTTTATTATTAAGTTCTGACATCGTCCTCGATGGTCTACCAAGTAGATTTTCTTGTTTAGTCTTATATCATTTAGCCCTATAGCTAGTTTTTATGGTACATGCCTGATCAGCATTCGTACTCCCTCTTTAGGTTTAGGTTTTGTTTAGAATAAGTTTATATTCCTAAGTGTTACCGTACATTTAGCAGTTTACTTCCACTCTTAAAACCGTGAACGATAACTTTACTTTACCCCTTACTAACTACTAAACACCCTTACTTTCGCTTATTAATGCTTAATTCGCAATCAACTAACTTAATCAAGCTTATGCCACCCTTTTGCACTTATATCCCCTCATCAACTCCTAACTAATACTTAACATACTCTGATACCTGCTTACTAACGGCTTTACGCAATTAACCTATCCTGCTTAAGCCATGCATTAACCTATCCCCTGCGGGTTTTTTTTTCTCACCTACTTTCTTTCTCTTCAAAAAAAAAAATAAATTTTTAATTATTTTTTTTTTTTTTTTAACCCAACTAAAGATGAACTGTAACACTTTGGACCGTGTTTCTAGACATCTTAATGGATATAATTTATACTGAGCATTTCATCAAGTTTTCGTTGGTTTAGCAGGGATAAATTTAACGTGTAATATGCCCTAGACTCGGGTAATATCATGGGAAAATAGAATAGAGGTGGAGACTTGTCTTGTGATAGCTTTTTGTAAGTAAGAATTTACCTTGTGTGTGATAGTGGTGTCCTCATGCATTCCATTGTTTAATACCGTTCTGCCTGTGTTTCACGGCCATTTTAGGTTAATCACAACACTACGCACATTCAGACTATATGTCTTCTTAATAATTAACTTGAAAGGACATTATAAATGCGATTTGTTTCCGTTGTTTACGTTCTTTTGCTAGGTTATGTTCCTGATACATTGATTTGGCATTTGACGTTTGACAGGGGTGCTTGTCTATGGTCCAAAATCCGTTCCACACGCCCGGTTTTAGAAAACATGTTAGATTTTTATTGTCAAGACGTATTATTTACAATTTACCTTTAAAATGGTTTATCTCAATTTCTAGGAACATATTTCTATAAAATTTCAATTGTTGGTAAGGATCGATTTGTGTCCAAGTCATTCGCACGAGCACAAAAGGTGGCGCTGCGATCGCCGACGCGTTTCTCTCTGGTTCAGCCAAAAAGTCGTCAATGGGAATCCGGCATACAATATGTGAACAACTAAAATTTAACTATTGGATCCCAATCACGTTGAAATGCCGCGCCCGGTATTTCTCTCAACCTTGTAACATGAATCTATAGTCCTGTTCGTTCTAGTATAATAAGGATTTGTTAACACCAATTCAACATTTGCAAACGCCATTTTGACCTGCACGCACATGGACCGCTAACCTTATTTCAATAAAAAAAAACCAGCTTATAAACTGGTTTTTTTATTTTTATTTCTAGTTACATATTTTCATCTACTTATTTCATCTTCCTAAATCTTCGGTCCTGTGGATAGTGTCATTTTATTGCGTCGATCTTTTCATCATCCTGGAGTCCTGAGTCTGCACTACGGGTCACCGGCGGTAAACTCGGAGGTCTGGTCCTGTTCACTGCACCGGCCCATCCATGTCTGGCAGCGGAGAAGTATTCATGAGAGTCTAGTGAAGAGCACCAACCACAAATCACGGTTTCTATTTAAATCCACCGGTACCTAGTAGAGTAGACAGGTATTTATAAATTTCCTATATAAGGTTTGCTGCCAAATTAAACCTCGGATGGTATGTCTCTCATGCCCCGAGCCATTACTGTTTTGTAAACTACTATATAAAGGGATTTCCTCAAGCTAAAACATAAAATAGCATATAAATTCTGGTTCATAAATTTCCCACTGTGAATAGCATTTAACTTACGCTATAACATAAGACTTATTTACTATTGTCAAAATTAATTAGTTCACCGAGTGTGTTACAAACTGCTAGACCATATGTGAATACACGTTATAAACCTAGTGTTATCTTTTATTGTTTGAACCTGACATACGATAGACGGAGGTTGGATCAAAGGGCGTCCCTTATTTCTTAAATTCTAGATCCAGACTCTGCTCCATTAGGAGGTGGCCGATCCACGATCCTGAGTTAGTCTCTTACTTAATCTAGCCGTGAGCATTCCTACTTAATTTTTTATTTATGAAGAAGGTGTAAGTCGGTGTACAGGTGATAGCGTGAGTAGGCGGACGACTCGAATCTATATTAGTAGTCTGACAACTAGTTACCACTTGTACTGACCCAAACTTTCTTTATAGTTGAATGGCCCCTGACCATTTATGCTTCAGTTTGTAGGGCGATGAGGTAATAATAGCGGTTTTGCCTCTCTTCGTCGGTGCTCTTGTAGTTCTTCTTGTTGCAGGCAAAGGCAAGACTTGTTGGGGACTAGCAACAATAAAACTAGATTTACGTGGCGTACTTGGCATATGACTAGAACACCCAGGTTCTGGTGATTTAGTGGCTGTTTCAATAAATGGTTCTATTTCAACTTCGGAGGATTGCAACGGTACATCTATAGGAGCTGTTGAGACTGGCGACATTCCTGAATCCTGAGATACATTCAAAACTGTGCTCAATTCTGTTTGAGAATTCACAGAGGACGCAGGCATAGAAATGGTTTCGGATGTGAAAGCCACAGCAGTAGTAGTAAATATGGCATTGTCTGATACAGTGATCGATGAAGTCGCTCCCGTGACTCCAATCTCCATTGGTAATTCGTTGTTGGATACTGCAGAAACCGATATTGGTATTTCAGTAACTGGTGCCTGCTCGGATTGAGGAATGTCTGTGGTTAGAGACGGAGCGAAATCAGTTTCGGTAAAAACTGTGGGGTCATATGGCCAAATTCCGCATTTTTTAAACCCATTCACTGCTGTAGACATTGTTGATGCTTGTATGAAAGCCTTTCCGAAAATTTCAGCGACTTGCCGCATCGTAACGATCATCCCCGGATTACTACGTAGCCATGCTGTGATTTGATGGTCATAATACGTACTGAGTGGCCTCATATATGCAACATCAGCAACCTGAAGTCTGTGAGTAGTGTGTGGAGGGAAGTATAAAATGATTACTCCATTAGAACGCGCTTCATTGATGAGATCAATGTTTTGAGTGTGAGTACTATGTCCATCCAACAACAACAGGACAGGTCTTTCTGTTGTGGCTCCACTAAATTCCACGAATTTCTTAAACTAGCCAGCAAAGAGATCCGTTGTCATCCATCCTGAATCACTGCATACTCCCCAAGATCCTGGTGCAGCATTTAACATTAATTGCGGGTCCATGCGCTTTCGAGGGAACACCATCATAGGTGGCATATATAGGCCACTTGCACTAAAACAGATTTCCACAGTTATTGTTGTCCCTCTTTCTGCAGAAGTGATTGATCTAACTTGCTTTCGCCCTCTTTTGGCAATTATTTTTTATTTAGTTATAGGAACAATAGAAATACCTGTCTCGTCACAGTTAAAAATTCTATCAGGCGTCAAATTATTTTCATCATAGACGTTTCCCAAAAAGTTATAAAACTGATCTACAACTTGCTTGTTAAATCCTGCCCCTCGAGCTGCTGAAGTACTTTCAGGGTGACGAATTGACAATTCAGGATGTCTTTTCAGAAAATTATAAGCCCAATCTTTCCCAGCTCCTTTTTTGTCGTTGTTGAATGGATGGGGCTTATTATTTTTAACAGCCTAACTGTATGCTAGACTCCTTAAGTCTTTTATTGTGAGCCCATACAGTCTGCTTTCCATGTCTAGTATATAATTACACAGCTCTTTTTCTTCCTCCTTAGAGAAAACAGTATCTTTAGGTCCTAAACGGACTTTTAATTGTCTGCTAGCGGATGCTTCCATCTCTGGACTGGAGAAGGCTGGGTATCAACATAAACGGCAAGTACCTCACTCACCTTCGATTCGCTGACGATATAGTAGTCTTGGCTGAGACCTTGGAGGACTTGAGTACTATGCTCGTTGACCTCAGTAAAGCCTCAAAGCGAGTTGGTCTTAGGATGAACATGGATAAGACGAAAATCATGTCAAATTCCCATGTAGCACCAACTCCCGTAATAATCGGAGACTTTACACTCGAAGTTGTAGACGAATATATATACCTAGGACAAACTATCCAGTTAGGTAGGTCCAACTTCGAGAAAGAGGTCAATCGTCGAATCCGACTCGGTTGGGCAGCGTTCGGGAAGCTACGACACATATTTTCGTCCAATATTCCGCAGTGTTTGAAGACGAAAGTCTTTAATCAGTGTGTGTTGCCAGTGATGGCATACGGTACTGAAACGTGGCCGGTTACAATGGGCCTCATAAGAAGGCTCAAAGTCACCCAAAGGGCAATGGAGAGGGCTATGATAGGAGTCTCTCTGCGTGATCGGATTAAAAATGAGACCATCCGCAGCAGAATCAAAGTAACCGAAATAGCTCTCCGAATCGCTAAACTGAAGTGGCAGTGGGCGGGGCACATTGCGCGTAGAACCGATGGCCGTTGGGGCGGGAAGGTTCTTAAGTGGCGGCCACGTACCGGAAGACGTAGCGTGGATAGGCCCCCCACAAGGTGGACCGATGACCTGGTGAAGGTCGCGGGAGTCCGCTGGATGCGGGTGGCGCAGGACCGGCCATTGTGGCAATCTTTGGGAGAGGCCTATGTTCAGCAGTGGACGTCTTTCGGCTGATATGATGATGATGACTATGATGATGGGGGTGACATGATCCCGGGATCATATGTGTAAAGAAATCAAATCTACCCTGTTTTTGAATAATTAAACGTTCATGCACGTTGATGCCGTGTGGTGATGGCAGTAAGAATACATTTGTCACCACCCCAACTCTTCCCGTGGGTGTCGTAGGAGTCGACTAAGGGACTAAAGTGTTACTGATCATACTCTTGACCCGGGTATGTCTGAAAACTACTACCAAGACCACCGGGGGATGGGCAGCAGCATCCCTAAAGTGCGGTGGAGACACTGCGATCGCCAACCCGCATGCCAAGCGTGGCGATTATGGCAAATACCCCCCAAAATGATAGCACAAAAAAGGCCGCGGCCCCGAGGTTCCGGCGACCCCCGGTGCCCTGGTTATGGTAGCGGCCAGGGTGCTAGCGGGTTCAGGGGTGCTAAGAATCTCCGGCAAAGATCCGGCTACCACCACCGACGACATACGGTACTGAAACGTGGCCGCTTACAATGGGTCTCATAAGAAGGCTCAAAGTCACCCAAAGGCCAATGGAGAGGGCTATGCTAGGAGTCTCTCTGTGTGATCGGATTAACCGAAATAGCTCTCCGAATCGCTAAACTGAAGTGGCAGTGGGCGGGGCACATTGCGCGTAGAACCGATGGCCGTTGGGGCGGGAAGGTTCCTGAGTGGCGGCCACGTACCGGAAGGCGTAGCGTGGGTAGGCCCCCCACAAGGTGGACCGATGACCTGGTGAAGGTCGCAGGAGTCCGCTGGATGCGGGTGGCGCAGGACCGGTCATTGTGGCAATCTTTGGGGGAGGCCTATGTTCAGCAGTGGACGTCTTTCGGCTGATGTGATGATGATGAAACGTTCATACATAGAACTGCCATAAATATATTATTTTTCACCACACCACTCACAATGCACCTTCTTTTTTAACATAAATAACTATACTTTTAAGGAAGCTATGCCGCGAAAGTACAAGACACAAGACTAAAGAAGGTTCCAAAAGAAGAATTCCTGTAGATAAGGAGAAACTAAAAATTGCTGTAGCTGCAGTATTAGCTGAAAATACTACAAAATTCACTGTAAAAAAATATGGTGTACCTACGAGCCCCAATGCAAATGAGCTCGTCTAGTAAGAAAAAAATGTACTAACCTAACTTCAATCTAAAAATTCAGTATGACTCGGGTGTATAGAGTAACTGAAAGTTATGTAAAAACAAAATAAGTTGTAAATGGTATTTTATTTAGTAACTGAAAACAAACAATAACCGTCCTTAGTAATAAAAAAAAACATGGAAAAGAAATTAATTCACGCAAAAAAGTTCGTCTTCAGTGTTTCCAACGCAGAATAAAACGTCTACCACTTTGTCGCGTTACCTTTTGCATCTTGGACTGCCTTAATCCTGAGCGGCATTGTATTTACCAGCTCTCTGCACTCTTCAGCGGATATTTCGTTCCAAACACATGTCAGTTTCTCCTTAAGATCAGCTTTTGATCTTCATTTTCCACCATAATGTTTCTATTGGAGATAAGTCCGGGCTGCTGGACGGCCACGACATGGTAGGAATTTTCTTAGCCTTCAGCCACGCCATCGTTGCCTTAGTTGTTGAAAAGTATACGCATTTTTATACTTTAACTTTCGTATAGACGGCAGCAAACTCTCTTGCAAGATGCTTTTGTATTTTTCAGCATTGACAGTTCCATCTATAAATTGAAGACAGCCCACACCCTGTGCGGACATGCAGCCCCAAATCATCAAAGAGCCTGGAAACTTCACCTTCCGCTTAAGGCGGTCTTTTTGAAATGCTTCTCCTTTTTCTCGAATGACTTTACTTCGTTCATCGCCAACTGTGACTTCAAATTTAGACTCGTCACA
>JALPQI010012400.1:0-31720 GCA_025490895.1 Thaumatotibia leucotreta
GTTGGCGACTTCTTCGCACAACTCATCAGTGTTGCGATACAGCGAGGAAATGCCGCCAGCATCCTCGGTACAATGCCACAAGGGCCAATCTAATATAGTTATAGGTTAGGTTAAGTAGATTAGTTAGATTTAATTTATGTACAAAATCAATTGTACAGTTTGAAAATAAAAACTTCACAAATTCACATCCTTTATAGTAGGTATATAATAAAATTAATAGAGATTAATAATATATTACAGTTCCAGATAAGGCACAGCTAATATACAGGGTGATTACAGGGTCGTGATAACAACTGAAAAATGTGTGTAGACGGTCTTTCTGAACATGTTTCTCATGGGACCTATATGAACAAACGTACTTTTTTACGACTAGTAAAGTTCGATTTCATTAATATGTTTACATTTCTCCATTTTAATCCCTTACAAATGTGTTTATATAATTATGAAACGAGACTGGACACTGCACACTCACACACTACACTCTCGTACACTTTCAATTCTGCATGTGTGTTCAGACACATATCACGTGTCTTTTGCATTAAATAAATTTAAAAAAAAAACATGTATACCAGACCCTTTATGCTTCCGCTGAATGGTTAAGGCGGTAGTAAGAATATTTTCTTTTCTTTTTCAGGTATGTGGTACATCATCGGAGGAGTAGGGATCATAGTACTGTTGATCATCGTTGGACAGACTATAGCGCTCTGCTATTTTAGAAGAAAAGGTTCGTGTTGTGATATCTGTATATACAGGGTGGCTAGAAAATCAGCGTATTCGGGTCGATTGGCAAAAATTGTACATTCCTTTAATGAAAACAAAATTTAGCAACATAAATTTAGTGTTAAAAAGTTAACTTTTGACACTTAAAAAGAGCGACAAATATTTTTTTTCTATGAGCGATGAATTATATGATTCTACATATTTGTGACTTTTTTCTACTGCCAAAGGTTGTCGGACAGGGTATACCGTTATAATTAATATGACTAAGGGCTTGTCCATTAATCACGTCATACTGTATAGGGGGAGGGGGGGGTCAAGAAACAATCACCAATTATCACCATAGGGGAGGGGGGGTCATCGGACAAATCACGTGTAATTTTTTATCACTCTGCTGAACAGCATACTTTTTTAAAAACATAACCAGATGTCAAATCCTGAACTGAGTTTAAAACTTCGCGGACATTTACATATCTCGCAGTGGGTAAAAAAGTTTTTTCTCATCACGTGTGCTTAATAAAGTACGTAGATTGAAGTGTTATTAAAAGGACTACTTATGTTGGCAAAAAATTACACGTCATATTGGCTATCACCATGGGGGATGGGGGGTCAAAAATAGGCCAAAATCCTATGACGTGATTAATGGACAAGCCCTAACTTTCGTAACACAATTAACGCGATCGTGATTTTGGTTTTTCATTCAGGCCTTTTTTTATGTTTATGGCTTGGATAATAGTCCTTTAAGCCAAAATTCAGGCCTTAACTAGGTACATTTTTTTTTTGCGATCAATCCATCTGTACTTAAATAGTAGGTACAATTATGTTACAAGTGCAAAAAAATTAAGTCCGAAACGAGTGGCGATGAATTGAAACACAACCGAAGGGACTGTTTTAAATCGACACGAGTTACGAATTTCCTTTTCAATCAATCAATCAATTCAGTTTATTTGCAGTAAAACATAAGAATGCATGCAAATATAATTTTACAAAATACGACATTACATGTCTGGTAATGTCAAGGCTAATAATCGTAATAGGTTTAGTAATAGGTTTTCGCACGTTTCCGAAACGTAAGACGTTTGTCAGTACAGCTGGCCCTCCGAAGTTTCGACATGACAAAAAAATTAACTATTTCTCGCACTAGCGCGTCAAAGATGCACCATCTGTACTGAAATAGCACGACACAAGTTGTGCGAAAAACATGAAATTCGAAACGAGTGGCGATGTCTTAAAACACGACTGAAGGGAGTGTTTTCAATCGACACGAGTTACGAATTTCCTTTTTGCACGTGTCTCGTACGACGTTTTTAGTACAGATGGCCCTTCGAAGTTTTGGACCTGACGTAAAACTTCTCGCACTAGCGCGTAAAAAAGGCACCATCTGTACTAAAAATGTAATATTTTATTTGAGGCAATTTTTCAGCACGACCGAAGCGTAGAATGGACAATATGACGCCAGGCAGACAACTCGATCGAAACGACCGAGGTAAATTTAAATTATTCAGTTGCATTTTATTCAATTGCCCACTTTACGAGTAGGTCTATATTCTGTAAATACTTTTTCTGCCCTACGGCCGGCAAACAGCACTTTGCCGGCCGGTGCGCTAAACTAAGTTGCTGCCTGCCGACTCCGTTGAGTAGAAAAATAGTATTACACACCTCGGCCGTTAAATGGGAAAGCCTCGGATCACATGTTTATCGGCCTCGGCTTTACCTCGGCCTACAATTACACGTCATCCGAGACATTTCCCACTTAAATAGCCTTGGCATGTAATCTACTATTCTGCCCACAGAATTAGATTTGGATAGAAGAAACAAGTTCATTAATTTGTATGGCGGCCGAGCGTGTCAGATTTTGTACTGAAGTTGTTACTTGCCTATGATTTTAAATATGTCTCAGGCCCTTGAGTATTCATATTTTTTTGTGTCGTTGCAATTAATATTACTTAAGGAGGCATTATTAATGTTTGTGTTAACTTCAACTTACAAAATTTGACGCCCGAAAGCTGCAAGCTGCGATTAAAGACTCACAACTCAGTAGATTTCACTGAGTTCATTTGACACGCTAAGTAGATTGTTTGCTTGATCTATGGTATATATGACATCTGTGATTCTGCCACACGGCACCTACAAAATATGTTCTACCACCTTTTGACCCTATTCCACTTTGACTTGAACATTTCTTAGCTACATTTTTTTAAACAGCAGTGTTAGCCAAAATGCCATCTGCTATCGTATACGATAAGCGATAAGTAACAAATGTATGAAAATTACAGATTCGTAAGAAAAGTCACGTGACCATTTCCATACATTATTATGGTCACGTGACTTAATGGTTATCGTATACGATTGCAGAGGCCGTACCGCGAACCACGAACGAATTGCGATTCTGGCACACTTCCGTACGAATTAGGGATTGCAATCCAGCAGTGTTTTCAATCCAGCTGGATTTTTGCTGGATCGGCGTCAATCCAGCTGGATCCAGCGCGGATCCAGCAGGTAGGAAAAATACCAAAAAAAAACGTTTTTTTGCAATAAAACAGGTTAATTATTAATTATTATATTCAATGTTATAAAAGGGAGGACAATATACGCGTAATTTTTTGCGAATTATATACCTAAAAAAAACTTCAAAAGTAAAATAATAAGGAAATTAAAAGACACGACTGCCGTTTTAAGCTAATTGAGAAGTGACAAATTATTCCTTTTTCAGCTTAATTCTTGTGAGCGTATCTACATTTATAGGCGCTTGTCTTATTACTATAATATTTTCTTTCGATTGAAGTCGGGGAACTTTTTGTTTTATTTTTTAATTATTTCATTTATTTGAAACGTTTTAGTGTACCCCTTAGTTTAAAATTGGATATAATTTCAAAAACCGACTCCGCAGAGGGCTGAAACTTCGCTCCGGGGACGACCCGTCATATCATCATCTGAAAAATCGCTCTACCTTAGCCCCGACACCTCACTTGAAGTTTTCAAACTAATTAAATGTCTCAAAAATAAAAGAAGTTTTGGCCAACATGAGTTGCCAGTACCACCCTATTTAGTAAGAAAATGCGCTGAAGAGTTAACCCCTCCTATGGCACTTCTCATTAACCAGTCTTTTACAGAAGGAACAGTCCCAGATCTCCTTAAAATGTCCGTTATTAACATTGATATAAGTGTTATTAAACATGTAGGCCCTTCCCTTCTAAAATTTTTTTCTAAATTTTTGAAATCGCTATATCGAACCGTTTTTTTTTTGTGAAAAGTTTAAAATATGTATTTAACGATTCTCAAAACGGTTTCCGAAAAGGTCGCTCAACATCGTCAGCAGTTTTCAAGTACACAAACGAAGTTTTAAACACAATAAATAACAGAAAATATGCTATGGGTATGTTGCTAGGTATGAGCAAATCTTATGATTGTGTTTTATATGATATTTTATTGCAAAAAATATTTGGAATAGGTATTAGAGTCTCAGCTCACAATTGGTTCATACCATACCTTAATAAGGTACCTAAGGAGGTCTGTAGGTCGTACACAATGCGTTGAAATAGAATATCAATATCACAACTACATCACAGGTACCATACAAATATTTAAATCAGATAAAACGAATATTACTCGATCTACGAGTATACCCCAAGGCAGTGTTCTCGGTTGTGTTTTATTTTTAATCTATATAATAAATGATCTGCCTAAATGTATAGATAAATTTTGTACTCTTTTTGCTAACAACATATCTGTAATTCAACTTTGCCACAATCAATTAGATTTAAATAATAGCTTAAATACAACCATTCAAAATATCGGATGATCACAATTTAAAGCTTAATTTCAATAAAACCAAACTCATGCAAATTAGACCCAACCAAAAACGTAGCATAAACATAGATTTCTCATTCCGAAGAACTACATTAGAATCTATCCACTCTTTCCCACTTGTAGCCATACACATTGTTTCAACCATAAATTGGAAGGAGCACACGTATTATTAGCCACGGCCGTCTAGGACTAAGCGCGGGATCGCGGAACCGACGTAAAATAAGTTTATGTAAAGTTGATTATGCATTTTTTTGGTGATTTTTACTTGCGGATCCGCAGCGCTGGATCCAGCACTGTCTGCTGGATCCAGCAGACCGAAAAATGCGCTGGATCCAGCTGGAATGCTGGATGCTGGATCCAGCAATTGCAATCCGTAGTACGAATTCACAAGTGCGAGAGAGAGCCAACACTTCGTTCGTAGTTCGAGGGTCTCAGAATGGCATCTTGGCTAGCTGCTAATATAGTTAACTATTTATTTATCATACAGCAAGATATAGTGCACCACCATGCAAGAAGAGCAAAGTGACAACACCAGTGTCAGACAGAGACAGCCATATTTACGAGTTGGTGGTCATCAATGGAAACTATAACAGTACGTATAGAGGATTCCTTAGATCAGGGTGCTTAGACAAGTTGCCAATCGCTAACGCTTAATCGGCAATCGTAAACGAAAGGCAGCTAACTGTCTTTGTCGCACTAATATGAAAGAGTCACGGAGAGGGAAAACTACTATACGCTACTAAGCGTTAGCTATTGGCACCTTGGGGAGCGTTCAAGTATTACGTAACGCAATTTTTAAAATTAAAATCACTTATTGAATATAACCAAATGTCCAAGGATCGGACAAAAGCCCGTCATTTTGAAAACATAACTCTGTTCCGTCCGTACAGTAGAGACTTCATTATCTTTTGATGTTGACATATTTTATTTTATATTTTTTTTTTAATACCACTAACAAAAAGTATCTTTTTAAGAGATCCCAACTGCTTACTTGTACAAACAATGATTGTGACCAATAAACGATTTGATATTGATTTTTAGTCTATTGATTGAAGGTATATATCTTTTTTTATACCGCGATAGTTATTCATAAATTAAAACTATTCAAATGGATTATATCGCGTATTCCAAAATGACGGGCGTTTGTCCGATCCTTGCAGATGTCAAAATCCGGAAAGTGTTTCTTTAAAAAAACGTTGGCAATAAATTACACGTCATATTGCCTAAGCCGTGTGGTGACGGCAGTAAGAATACATTTGTCACCACCCCAACTCCTCCTGCGGGTGTCGTAAGAGTCGACTAAGGGATTGAAGTGTCACTTACCATTATTTGATAAAAGATTGTCATCATAGTGGACACATTACTGCGATCGCCAATCCGCTTGTTCAGCGTGGCGATTATGACATGAGCATTTACCTCCTAATGCGTCTATACGCATAGTTAATAGGAGAGGCCTACGTCCAACAGTGGCAATCATAGGCTGATGATGTGATATTGCCTAGCGGGGGGTCCTGAAAATATCACCAAATATCACTATGGGGGAGGGACGGGTCCAAAATAGGCCAAAATCGTATGACGTGATTAATGGACAAGCCCTAAACTGGCATTTAAGAGATCAAGGTAGCCCCACAGGACTAAATTACTATTCTGCAATCGTATGCGATAAGCGATAAGTCACGTGACCATAATAATGTACGGAAATGATCACGTGACTTTTCGTTCGAATCTGTCATTCTCATACACACATCAGACATCACATACATCATCAGCCTATGATAGTCCAGTGCTGGACGTAGGCCTCTCCTATTAACTATGCGTATAGACGCATCAGGAGGGTAAATGCCCATAATCGCCACCATATATTCTCATAGGTACATTTATGACTTATTTTATACGATTGCATAATGTCATCTTGATTAGTTACAGGCTTAACTTTTTCGCACTTTTATTGTTATGTATTATTTCACAGAATTAGATTTGGATAGAAGAAACAAGTTCATTCATTTGTATGGCGGCCGAGCGTGTCAGATTTTGTACTGAAGTTGTTACTTGCCTATGATTTTAAACATATCTCAGGCCCTTCAGTATTCATATTTTTTTGTGTTATTGCAAATAATATTACTTAAGGAGGCATTATTAATGTTTTTGTTCACTTCAACTTACAAAATTTGACGCCCGAAAGCTGCAAGCTGCGATTAAAGACGGACATCTTAATAGAGATTTTACTGAGTTCATTTGACACGCTAAGTAGATACGTTTGCTTGATCTATGGTAAATATGATATCTGTGTATTATTTTATACAATGTGTACTTACTCGTTTCGTGGGCCAGATAGCTCGCAAGCAAATGTAGCCGTACAATGACTTTGCAAGGGTCAAAATTCATTTCGTTGTTTTATTTTGTGTCCCTAAAAAACGTGACGGAGTGGTGATTATTGTATGAGATGATGCTTTGTTTTTAATTTTTCATGCCTGGATTACAATCCAGCGTGGAAAAGGATTACAACTGCAACAATTTTTTTATAAACTGAGTCGAAACAGGAACTAAAAGTGTGAGAGAGTCGTATAAAACAAGAAAACGAAAATAATTTAGACCCAAATATCGATAACGTTAAGTTTTACTCGATACGTAAAGCAGGCCATCGCACTCTAATACATCAGTGCAAGCGCGACAGAATGCGTTACGTATCGAGTAAAATCTAACGTATACTTTACTTTCCAACTCATGGTACGGCTACTAGTACAAAAAACGTGTTATTTCAGGGCCCTGTGAGTTAGCAGCAGAAGTGGATAATGAAGCCAACCAACGCCCAGCTAGAGAAAGACCCCCACTACCTTTACCGCATGGTATGTAAATATTACTATTTTACCGTGTGGTGACGGCAGTAAGAATACATTTGTCACCACCCCGACCCCTCCTGCGGGTGTCGTAAGAGTCGACTAAGGGATTGAAGAGTCACTGACCACTATTTGATAAATATTGATGATGGGCAGCAGCGTCATCATAGTGGACACATTACTGCGATCGCCAATCCGCTAGCCCAGCGTGGCGATTATGGGCATTTACCTCCTAATGCGTTTATACACAGTCAATAGGAGAGGGCTATGTCCAGCAGTGTCCAGACTATCATAGGCTGATGATGATGATGATGTATCTAATATTGTGTAATTTAAATTGTACAGTGCTTTAGTATGTACTATCATACTGTATATTTTTTGTTTGAATAAATAATATAATATCAAGGGAGGTAAGTACGGAATCACTGACGAGAGTTAGTGCTCCGCTTACCGACCGTGATGCATACAATGTTTTTCATCACATTTGCGAGCAAAAAAATTAGTTTTAAAACAAAATATTACTAAATGACTTACTAACATTTCTATTACTCCGGCTACGCACGCAAGCAATGGCGCGCTTAGACAGCTAGTGTGATGAAATAGTAGATTGTGTCAAGTAAAAGTTAAAATATCAGTGATTCGAGCAGTGTCCATATAGCACTGGTCTCTATGGGCTATAACCACAGAATTAGATTTGGATAGAAGAAACAAGTTCATTCATTTGTATGGCGGCCGAGCGTATCAGATTTTGTACTGAAGTTGTTACTTGCTTATGATTTTAAAAATGTCTCAGGCCCTTGAGTATTCATATTTTTTGTTTTTGTGCAATTAATATTACTTAAGGAGGCATTATTAATGTTTTTGTTCACTTCAACTTACAAAATTTGACGCCCGAAAGCTGCGATTAAAGACGGACAGTAGATTTCACTGAGTTCATTTGACACGCTAAATAGATACGTTTGCTTGATCTATGGTATATATGACATCTGTGGCCATAACTATGGGCTATAAACACGAATAAAAGATACGCACTCCCGTGTAAATAAAAGAAACACGGCGACACTCGCCCGGCGGTGATTGCTGATGGCTGGACGAGTATCGCCGTGTCTCTTTTATTTACACGGGAGTGCGTATCTTTTGTTCGTGTTTATAGCCGATAGTTCATAGCTTAGTAGCTCGCGGTGAGACCAATGGCTAAGATTGAGGGGGACCAGAAGACACATCAAAACATTCGATTGTGAAGACGGAGCAGTTCTGTTCTAATTGTTTACTATGGGTCTAAACTTGAAAACACTATAATCAGCTGTTCCATACAAATGGTAACAGTTGTTGAAAAGAGTTTTGTTTTCTGTATTTCGGCGGATTTTTATTTTGTGTAGTTTTTTCGAACATTTCCAAATTTGGATATTTTCATATTTTTTCTACTCAGAATCGCGAGCTCTTTCGATCCTCATTAGCAGAAAAAAGTGTCCCGAGAATTCCATACATTTTTTTGTCTTCCACTGAGTTACGGTCTAAGAAAGTGTATGAAAAATAGTAACTCTAGGGATTTTTTTTGGAATTATTTTTTATTTCTATCTGGATCGAAAGAGGTCGTAATTCTGAGTAGAAAAAATGTAAAAGGTCCAAATTTGGAAAATTATAAAAACGACAACAAAATAAAAATCCGCTTATTTACGCAGTTGACCCAATAGTAAAAGTACAAAAAAAATTGAATATAATAAAAAATAATAAGTTTTTTTTTTCAGAAACACCTGAAGCTGTTGAAAATCTTCCACGTAAGTGATGGAACCTATCTATAATGGTTGATTTTTTTTATTATACTGAACAATGCCGTGTGGTGACAGCAGTAAGAATACATTTGTCACCACCCCAACACCTCCTGCGGGTGTCGTAAGAGTCGACTAAGGGATTGAAGTATCACTGAACATTAGTTGAAAAAAGATTGATGACGGGCAGCAGCGTCATCATAGTGGACACATTACTGCGATCGCCAATCCGCTTGCCCAGCGTGGCATGGACATTACTCTCCTAATGCGGCTATGCGTATAGTTAATAGGAGGCCTACGTCCAGCAGTGGGCTATCATAGGCTGATGATGAGATACATTTTGACCGACCGATAACGACATTTTATGAATTAGCAAAAATTTTTTTGAGATTTCGTGATTGGTGCCATAGTAAAAGTTGTTCAGTATAGCCTACTAAATCACCCCGTTCAAGGTTTTCAATGGGTGGTGAAACACCCTGCATATAAATTGAAATATCGGTAAAACTTTGGAATTTTTTCTCTGGTATATGACATCTAATATTTAAATACCATAAAACTACCCAACTATGGTCCAATACTGCATCTATGGTGCACAATTACAACTCCTAAATAAGCTTCAGTCCCAATTTTCTTTTTGGCTTGGTCCAAGTTGTTTTAGTATAATTGAGGAGCTTTTGGCTTAGTCCAAGTTTTTTTAGTATAATTGGGTATGTCAAGTTTTTTGAAGTGGTGTAAATTATATTTTATTTGGATGATAGGCTTCCTAAGGATCACGAAAAACCAGTTATTTTATTTTTATAACTATTAATTTATTATTAATATTATTTATAATATTTTTAATTTATGGCTCACAAGCTAAACGACTTTTGCGCTACTGAAAATTAAAAAAAAACACATGATGGTTGTCAAATATGTCACTGTCAAAAATAACTACGTATATAATAACAATAAAAACGTGTTATTGAGTATAATTTTGATACATAGAATAGTCACTACACTCACATTGAAATGCACAAACATATAGGGTCCGTTTCGGGCAATTTATATCCAACGCGTGACACCAAGTTGGTTGTAAACATTTTGGTACACATAGAAAAGCTGAGTCGGGAAAGTCGCGTCTGTATTTCTTACAGCTGGGTACGAAGCACATGAGCATATCTCTGTAATACTCCGTCACGGTTCGGTTGCAGTCACTATTCATTGATCTAGATGTACGTGAAGCAGTCCAATAGTCAAAACCAGGGTCGTCAGAAAGGCAAGAAAACGTAGTCCAAAAAGCAGAGCGTAGGTAGTCACAGGAAGATCCAAACGTTGTCCAAAATATCGTGCAGGGGTCATGGAGTAGTGCGGCAAGATCAAGAGTCCAAAATTCGTGCTGAGGTCGTTAAAAATATTCTATAAATCACTGAAACCACCAAATGCAATCGAACGAACAAAACCGTTGAAAGACGTAGTTATTTTTGACAATGACATATTTGACAACCATCATGTGTTTTTTTTTAATTTTCAGTAGCGCAAAAGTCGTTTAGCTTGTGAGCCATAAATTAAAAATATTATAAATAATATTAATAATAAATTAATAGTTATAAAAATAAAATAACTGGTTTTTCGTGATCCTTAGGAAGCCTATCATCCAAATAAAATATAATTTACACCACTTCAAAAAACTTGACATACCCAATTGAGGAGCTTTTGGCTTTGACTAGCACGATTATTATAACAATCAGACCTAACGGAAGATATTCGATTATGTTTTGGATCATTTAGGAGCTCTTGGATTATAGTCCAAGTATAACGTAAAACCTCCTAGGTTTTACGGGTCATGCGGGGCAAATGCAACTATGAGGTAAATCCGACAAATTGAAACACCTACTCTTAATTTGTAAAAAGATCATACTTACCTACTATTGTGTTGCTTTTGAAATAAATCAAAGAATGTTCTAGGTATCTTCCAAAAGTTCTTCAGATTAAAAGAAGTGTCCATTAGTTGAATTTACCTCATACTTGTATTTGCCCTGCATGGCCTTAAAGCTTGTTCACGAAATATAGTAGCCATCGTAAAATCAGTCTCTACTGTTACGCAACAGTCCCATGTAGTTCTAACAGCCAGGGGACTGTAAATTGATTATTTTGCTTTATGTTTCACAATACAATATCCAAAAGCTAATGCTTAATGCAAAAGTTCACGCCCAAAAAAGTGCGAACTTCCAAGACGATTTCAACAATGTTAGTCTTGAAATAATTAATAAAAATTGTAGACATGAGATTCACAGTTTATTATAGTATCGCTATTGTAATTTAGTTAAGAACCATTGGGAAACTAAATGACCCAAAATGGTAAAATAAGAAGAAACACTACTTAAATCCAGAAGTTTTAATAAAAGTCCATAATTATGGGGAAATTGATATAAATATCAACCACAGCATCCGAGATGATAGGCAAAGAGCCCCTCTTTGTAATAACACCCATACTAAGGTATGGTCTCACCAAAAAAAAGAATTATACAGCAATGGCTACTTTATTTCGTGAACAAGCTGTATTTGATATATTTCAAACTTTATCTCAGGTCTGGGTAAAAAGCCATCACCGATGCTGTCCACAGCTTCAAGTCTCAGCCTCATCAGCACCAGTTCTGCAGCAAACTTGATCAGGAAGAAGGAACCACCGCCTGTGGGTTCCAAGAAGGGTATGGTACATTTTTTTATGGTGACCTTACCCGATGGCTTACTTAAGGGGCATTCCATGGAAATGTGTTGTAAGCGACACTGACTTTTCAATTTTTATTATTAGACTTTATTTATTCCTTTTCTTAAGTTAGGTTTGTTATAAAAAATGTCTATAAAAGTAAAATACAATACGACATACAAAATATAAACACTTTATAAAAAACCTAACCTGGTGTGCCGCCGGCAACGGGGCAGGCCCAAGCTGCCGGTGGTTAGGGCTACAGGGAGAGGAACCGCTGGACTATGCGCGCCGTGTCCAGGATTACCGCCTTCTGCATCTGACCCTTGATCCAACCACCTAGCGAGAGCCTCTTGAGGTGTTGATCGAGACTTTTCGCTATTAAACCGTTCGCTGTAACGACTATCGGGACTATGATGTAATACTGTTATTATTATTTTGAGCCTGTAGTGTCCCACTGCTGGGCAAAGGACTCCCCCTACTTTTTCCAATTCTCCTGAGCAATCTCTGGCCATCCTGATAAAAAGGAGTCCAGTTCGTCTCGCCATCGCCGACGTGGTCTACCAGGTCCTCGTTTTGAGCTGGGCTGCCACTCATTGGCTATCTTAGCCTACAGCTCATTCGACATTCAGCAGATATGACCAGCCCAGTCCCACTTCAACTTGGCCGCCTTCCGAATTACATCGACTATTTGGGTCTTGGAGCGCAGCGAGGTGTTCCGGACTCGGTCCACCAATACTGTTGAGAAATTAAATTATTAAGCTGTTACGGTATAATATCATATTAAGTATGTATCTAGCCTTTAAGATTGACAGTGTTTCCAGGCGGCTAGCACGTCTTATTAGGATAACTACCATAGTGACACATAAGCGCCAAAAAGCAGATCATCATCATTATCATCATCATCATATCAGCCGAAAGACGTCCACTGCTGAACAAAGGCCTTCCCCAAAGATTGCCACAATGACCGGTCCTGTGCCACCTGCATTCAGCGGACTCCTGCGACCTTTACCAGGTCATCAGTCCACCTCGTGGGGGGCCTACAAACGCTGCGCTTTCCGGTACGTGGCCGCTACTCGAGAACCTTCCCACCCCAACGGCCATCGGTTCTACGCGCAATGTGGCCCACCCACTGCTACTTCAGTTTAACGATTCGGAGAGCTATTTCGGTTACTTTGCGGATGGTGCGGATGGTCTCAAAAGTAGATGTTTTCATGAAATGCTCCTTAAGCGATGTCGTGACATAAGTGTAAAAGGACTTATGTCACGACATCGCTTAAGGAGTGTAAACGGACTTACAATAGATGTCCAGGATCGCGCAAAGTGGAGGAATTGTAGCAGGAAAGCGGACCCTTGGAAAGGACGGAATAACGCTAGGTAGAAGTAGGAAAAGACGGGGTGACCTTACCCATTGGACAAACCTTAACGCTAGATTTAGTCATTTGAAACGCTCCCGACCCGTAGTCCAATCGCTATATCCAACTGGTTGTGCCACGGGTAAGTAAAATTACAACTAATACAATCAATGTACAGTCGACAAAAAAGTCTCCTTTACAGCTCACAAGTGCAAACACGCTGCAAACACGTGCAAACACGTGCAAACGCGTCACGCGACAGCATGAGCGTTCGTTGCAACCGAGTTTCTATGTGTATCGCGCATCCGTGGTAAGATGTTTGCACTTGTGAGCTGTAAAGGAGACTTTTTTGTCGACTGTACAACCAATTGGACCACGAGTAAACTAAATTCCTCGTAGTACAATCGGTTGGACTATGGATCATTTTATTTCCCTCTGGCCCAACCAGTTGGACGTAGCTGTTGGACCACGGGTCGGGAGCGATTTGAAATGGTCAAAATTAAAAAAAAAAAACAATAATCGATTGCAAAAATTAACCGACCTGGCTTTATGTCTACTTTAGCGCAACTTCTAATTGGTTAGCCAAAGATGATAGGTATTTGTCAAAATTCAGAGTAAAACGTAGATACCACTTTGTCGCATGGCATAAAGACTTAGACCTAAATAAATAAATATCTTGGGACATCTTATACAAATCGACCTAGTCCCTTAGTAAGCTCAATTAAGGCTTGTGATGAAGACAACCACGACCAAGGAACAACCAAAACGTAAAAGTATATAAGCCAATTCCATTCTTATGGCAAGCGACAACGTACTCAAGATAATTTATTTATTGTAAAACACTCATCGTAACTTAATTTTCGAGAAAATGTCGACAGCTTACCAGCCTGCAGAATAGGGCGGAATTTCTTTTACCGCCTTCAATGTGGACTACAGATTTATACATTTCAGCCTCTGTATTAGCCTAGTTGTTAGTGACCCTGCCTACGAAGCTGGAGGTTCCGGGTTCAAATCCCGGCGAGGGGATTATTTGTGTATTTATTTATCACAAATATTTGTTCCTTGGTCTTGGCTGTGTATGTATTTAAGTATATATATGTATGTATCTATCTATTATATATATCGGCGCTTGGTACCCACATCACAAGCCTTAATTGTGCTTACCGTGGGACTAGATCGATTTGTGTAAAATGTCCCAAGATATTTATATTTTATTTATTTATTTATTTATTAAATATCGCCATTTTCATTTTCAATGGGAACCAGCAATCGAGGAGAGCTCAAAGAAAGATGGCTGGCTGAAATCGTGGCTATTATCGTAATATTGCAAAGATTGGTTAAAGAAGCCCAAATACAGAAAAAACTAGTTAGCCCTACACACGAAGAGGGGTTTCGATGGATATAGTTTAATGTTACTTAGTTTTATATTTTACAGATTTTTTTTTATATCATGGTACATGTAGAGAATCAATAAAGGCTTTTTCCCCTCACTAGCTCGTAAAGCGCTCGTTTATCGTTTAATACGAGCGGGTAAAAACGCTTTTTACACACTTGTGAATAAAGTAATTTGACATTGCTCTAATTCCTATAGCCCCCTACTGCCTAGTATAAGTGGATCTGTATGACCGTAGTAAACATGCGAAATCGGAGCTCACATGTTAAATTGGTCGTTCTCATGGGTGACTTTGTAAGCCATTGGCTATATTTTATTTCCAGAAGTAACTCTTTTCTACGATACGTTTCGACATTAAGTTTTAAATGGTTTCTTTAAGTTAATTTACATTTGGATGAGATTTGTAATCATATTTCCTCGCGATAGTGAGGGGAAAAAAGTTGTATTACACTTGGCGGCAAAGTTTGTTCAACTCTCGTGCCTTGAGACCTTCGCAATGCTCAAGATTCCAGTTTTTGACCCACTCGCTACGCTCGTGGCTCAATTTTGGAATCTTTCGCTAGCTCAGGTCTCAATATTGGCACGACAGTTAAACAACAACTTTGCCCCCTTGTATAATAAATAACTATTTCATCACACTTGCTGTCTAAGCGCGCCATTGCTTACGTGCGTAGCGGGATTAATAGATAAGTGAAATTCCCTAGGGAGTAATGGAAATGTCAGTACGTCATTTAATTATATTATGTCTTAAAACCATTTTTTTTTGTCGGCAATTGTGATGAAAAACATTGTATGCATCACGGTCGGTAAGTAATCACAATGTACTATTTCATCACACTTGCTGTCTAAGACCGCCATCGCTTGCGTGCGTAGCGGGAGTAATAGAAAAGTGAAATTCGCTAGGGAATAATAGAAATGTCAGTACGTCATTTAATTATATTATGTCTTAAAACTTATTTTTTTGTCGGCAAGTGTGATGAAAAACATTGTATGCATCACGGTCGGTAAGCGGAATACTAACTCGAGTCATAATAAAATAAGTAAAAAAAGTTTTAAGTTGAACGGTTTTTATTGCACCAAAAACTAGAAAATAAAAATTAGTTGTAACTAACCGTAGATGCTACTTTCTGTAGATTAGTCACGGGAAACTATTATCACTGTAGTCTTCCCAAGTCGGATGCTGAAAACCACGTTTAGCCTCTATGTCAGTGGATTAAGCGTTACCTAATCGGAAACTTTTACCAATCTAAAATAAAAACGTGGGGCGTACGTAATTGTGTTTAAGTCACTATAGTTATTTAAGAACACACATAAAAATCAAGACAGCAATAATGTAATAAGTTTTTTTCTGGCCTAGATATAAGTTATTTACCTCTGTAGAAGTGTTGGAACAGATGAAAGATTAATTGCAAAATTTAAGCTACAATTACATATTTTGAACTTGTATGTTTCTTTATAATAACGCCCCACGTTTTTATTTTAGATTGGTAAAAGTTTCCGATTAGGTAACGCTTAATCCACTGACATAGAGGCTAAACGTGGTTTTCAGCATCCGACTTGGGAAGACTACAGTGATAATAGTTTCCCGTGACTAATCTACAGAAAGTAGCATCTACGGTTAGTTACAACAAATTTTTATTTTCTAGTTTTTGGTGCAATAAAAACCGTTTAACTTAAAACTTTTTTTACTTATTTTATTTTCAAGTTTTTAGTGCAATTGTTAAGTTAATTTCCGATACTATACCTACTTATTCTAGATCAAAGATGTTGCTTGTAATATGCAATGGAATTATGCATGCTATCGTTTAACTCTAACGCCTTAATCATTTTATGTGTAACGAGAGGGGAATTCCTGCTGAATAGATATTTTTAGATATCCGACAATAAAAAATTGTCGGCTTGAAGGCCCGAAATGTCTCAAATGGACGTGTTATTCAAACAATACCTTAGCTAACAGAAATCTGACAATAAAGAATATATCAATCAATTTGGTTTATTGAGAAAATCAAGTTTAAATTTTTATATTGTACACATTACACAAGTCGAATTTCAAGACTATAAATCATAAACTCATACTGTCAGTCGACCATCAGCTGGAGGGCCGCAGGCCCGACGGCTCGCCCTACGCTACGCGATCCACTCACTCTGTCACTCTATCAACTGGAGGGCCGAAGGCCCGACGGCTCGCCCTACGCGATCCACTCACGCTGTCACTCTATCAGATGGAGGGCCGAAGGCCCGACGGCTCGCCCTACGCTACGCGATCCACTCACTCTGTCACTTTATCAGCTGGAGGGCCGCAGGCCCGACGGCTCGCCCTACGCGATCCACTCACGCTGTCACTCTATCAGCTGGAGGGCCGAAGGCCCGACGGCTCGCCCTACGCTACGCGATCCACTCACGCTGTCACTCTATCAGCTGGAGGGCCGAAGGCCCGACGGCTCGCCCTACGCTACGCGATCCACTCACGCTGTCACTCTATCAGCTGGAGGGCCGAAGGCCCGACGGCTCGCCCTACGCTACGCGATCCACCCACGCTGTCACTCTATCAGCTGGAGGGCCGAAGGCCCGACGGCTCGCCCTACGCTACGCGATCCACTCACTCTGTCACTTTATCAGCTGGAGGGCCGCAGGCCCGACGGCTCGCCCTACGCGATCCACTCACGCTGTCACTCTATCAGCTGGAGGGCCGAAGGCCCGACGGCTCGCCCTACGCTACGCGATCCACTCACGCTGTCACTCTATCAGCTGGAGGGCCGAAGGCCCGACGGCTCGCCCTACGCTACGCGATCCACTCACGCTGTCACTCTATCAGCTGGAGGGCCGAAGGCCCGACGGCTCACCCTACGCTACGCGATCCACTCACGCTGTCACTCTATCAGATCGAGGGCCGAAGGCCCGACGGCTCACCCTACGCTACGCGATCCACTCACGCTGTCACTCTATCAGCTGGAGGGCCGAAGGCCCGACGGCTTGCCCTACGCTACGCGATCCACTCACGCTGTCACTCTATCAGCTGGAGGGCCGAAGGCCCGACGGCTCACCCTACGCTACGCGATCCACTCACGCCGTCACTCTATCAGCTGGAGGGCCGCAGGCCCGACGGCTCGCCCTACGCTACGCGATCCACTCACGCTGTCACTCTATCAGCTGGAGGGCCGCAGGCCCGACGGCTCGCCCTACGCGATCCACTCACGCTGTCACTCTATCAGCTGGAGGGCCGCAGGCCCGACGGCTCGCCCTACGCTACGCGATCCACTCACGCTGTCACTCTATCTGCTGGAGGGCCGCAGGCCCGACGGCTCGCCCTACGCGATCCACTCACGCTGTCACTCTATCAGCTGGAGGGCCGCAGGCCCGACGGCTCGCCCTACGCCATCCACTCACGCTGTCACTCTATCAGCTGAAGGGCCGCAGGCCCGACGGCTCGCCCTACACGATTCACTCACCCTGTCACTCAATCAGCTGGAGGGTCGCAGGCCCGCCGGCCTGCCCTACGCGAACCACTCACGCTGTTAGTCTATAAGCTGGACCCAACAGCTCACCCTACGCTAACCACTCACGCTGTCAGTCTATCGACTGGAGGGCTGCAGGCCCGACGGCTCGCCCTACGCGAACCACTTATGCTATCAGTCTATCGGCCGGAGGGCCGCAGTAAGTGGCAGTGGGCTCGTTGCGCGTGGAACCGATAGCCGTTGGCGCGGTAAGGTTCTCGAGTGGCGGTCACGTACCGGAAGCAGGCGTGGCAGGCGTGGGCAGGTGTGGAGGGCCCACAAGGTGGACTCATGACCTGGTGAAGACCGCTGGATGCGGCTGGCACAGAGCCGGTCCTTGTGGTAATCTTCGGGGGAGGCCTATATTCACCAGTCAACATCTTTCGGCTGATATGATGATGATGATGATAATGAAATTCGTATGTTTCTTCCAAATATCTAAAGCAGAACTTCAAAATCTACATATCGCTAAACCTAGCCGTTGTGGCAGGCAGTAACACTGGAGTATCAGATTTGAGGAGTTGGACGTTAGAATTAAATTTGCATGTTTGTACTTAATATCTAAAGAACTTCTTTAAAATCATATATCGATAAAAGATAAACCTTGCGGTTATTGTAGGCAGTACTGCAGCATCAGGAGTGAGGAGTCGGAAGTCAAGATCAGGCTGTTAGTATTTGATTACGCCAAACATGCTATACTTTCATTTTCACGCGTCTAACACTCTCGGTTAAGGTAAGCAGTACGTCTGCAGCATCAGGCTTTGAGGATACGAGGATACAAATATTATAATATTGCATTGTCATGGAGACTTGATAAGAGTTCCAAATTTTATTGATTTCGGTGCAGAAGAAGTGGTCGAAAAATCGATCACAAGATTTGAAGCATCGACGACAGTTGATACGCGGTGAAGTTAATAAAAACCGTTTAAAAACCCCTCCGCCTAACGGAAGAGAAGCCCGACTTCTAACACTCTCGTTAGTAATTCCGTAGGTACTTACCTCCCTTGATGCACAATGTACTATTTATTTTTATCGCCATTTTCATGAATTTTAGACCGTTTTGCATCACTGCAGAACTAGTTTCATTTGTCTTATTTTAATTTAATTATAATGTAATATAAAGTTTTAATTATTCGATAATGCCTATTGTGACATGTCAGATATTGTTTAACATTTATTTTTTACCTTGATTGACATTTATATACCTACCGAATTATCTATTACCTATTAATGAATCTGAATATCTTGACTATTGTGATATTTGTAATTTAATGTCGCGTTTATATTCAATCAAATCAAAACATCATCATCATCATCATCATCATCATCAGCCTATGATAGTCCACTGCTGGACGTAGGCCTCTCCTATTAACTATGCGTATAGACGCATTGGGAGGTAAATGCCCATAATCGCCACGCTGGGCAAGCAGAATCAAAACATAAATGTCACAAAATTAAAATACATAATAGACAAATCCAAAAGTAACTTAAATAAAGTTAAGTAATTTAATTGAAATTTATTTATTATTTTTTGACATGTAAAATTTTGATTTTATGAATAAATATGAACATGAATATGAATATCATCCAGGGCTCGGATACCGGTTTTTACTCCATACAAAAGAACGAAATCGAATTTCGTTCTTTTTTGTTCTTCGGTGTATCAATTCTTTGTTAATGGAGTAATTTAAAAATACGACGTTGGTAATTTCATAACATTTTGAGTACTACATAAAGAATATAAAACATTTTAAATATTAGGCTATTTCGAGGTTTTCGAAAAAAAACCGGTTCCGAGCCTTGATATGATCCATTTGATTGTTCCATCAGTATTTTTATTTATGGTTTTCTTCCTACAGCCCCAGCACGTCCACCTAAGCAGATAGACGAACAAAGCATGCCCGGATCGCTGAAGCGACCGGCCAAACCCGCGCCATCGTCAGCTACCGCTACTGTTTCCGCTGCCGCCTCTGCTAAGCCCTCCTCACTTAAAAATACTGGTATGGCTGTGATCTATTTTCTCTACTCTTCGGGATCTCGTCGATGTATTTCGCAGTTGTCAGCAGAATCAAATTAACTTCACAATCATCATGTTCATGATGCGACCATATATAATATAGACGTCTAACGCCAGCTCAATTATGAAGGAAATTTATTCAACGTTCTAAGCGACATATCTGGCGCTTGATTCACTGATTGTAGGGAGAATGGCTGTCGATCAGATTCAAGATAATTATGTAGGTAACAAGTACTAACAAACGAACTAAGCGGCAGAATCAAATTAACTTCACATGAACCCTACGAACAAATAAAACATGGAAACCGCACGCCATATTAAATTGCTTTTCAAAAACGGTCCTAACTTTAATTGTCAAGTGTCACCCCCTCTTCCATGCACTACAGTAATGAATTTCAATATCGACCTATAAAAACTTAAACCGACCTTTAAAAATGGTTGTGATTGGTCCATCAAAGTTTTGATTGGCTATATTCTATAAACATTTGTCAAAGTTGTTGCGCCGAAATATGCGCGGTGTTAAGAAAAGCGCTATGTCCTGCCCATCTTGACACAATTGAACAATTGGTTTTGGGGGCATTTTTGAGCTGGCGTTAGACGTCCATGTTATATATGGTCGCAGCAGTTGTATAATGACATTAATGACTTTTGGTTGTTAGCTGACGATAATTACGAGTATATCGTTCGCTTTCATTGCAGGTACTGAATCTCCAATGTCGGAATTAAAAAATATTTTCAGAAACAGGAACATCGGAAAAGGTATTTTATTATATAATTATTACCTTTATTGTATAAACTGATATTAAATTATGTAATAAACACACAAATAAAGAAATCTTATCAACAATAAAAACTAATAATCAATTTCATACTACATGACATGTATCACGTGACATTTAGTATGAAAACAGCTCACCCCCACCGAGCATTGCAATACTCTAAATAGAAAAGATAAAAATTCATGTAATAAAAAAATACCTAAAAGAACCCCCTTTTAAAAAGAATACCCCGTCGAGCAGATCTGTCTGCGACATGGACGCTATGACGCTGGCGGCGTTTCCTCTTTGGATCGCAATTTTATTTAGTCAGAATTCATAGCGTCTAATTTGAAAACCAATTCATTAAAATGTTTTATAAAACAGGTACTCCTTGCATAATTTAATAATTAAGTGTCACCTCGAAATCTTAAGGTCTCTTTGAGCACATTGGTCAAATGTGTCTTAATTTTAGATTACTTACAATTTCTGATATTTACCTTTATTAAAGAACCAATATCAATATGAGATTTTATTTCTCTTACATAAAAACCTTATTAGGAGCATTCCATGAAAACATGTCGTAAGCGACACTGTCTTTTCAATACTTTTGAAAAATTAAATTAGTAAGCTGAGTTACGGTATAATAATAAATAACATACCTAGGTATAACCTACCTACATTGACAGTGTTTCCTAGCGTCTAGCATATTGTATTAGGGTAGCTACCATAGAGACACGTAAGCGACAAAAAGTAGATGTTATCATGGAATGCTCCATTAGAATTGCGATCGTTCTTATGTTACCACTTATAAACTTTTACCTTTTTTCAGATGATGAAACAACTCCAACTGCGATTGTAGAAAAGAAAGATCCACCGAAAGCGAAACCAAACAACAAACTCACAAAACCAGAAATTCTGCCAAAACAACCAAATCTTGCTGCCAAGCCAACCCAAAACCAGATAAAACTAATCCTACCAAAAATAGAAGCAAGTTTAAACGCATCTAAAACACTTGTACCAAAAACCGAACCTCCTGTACCAAAAACTCCTCCTGTACCAATTGCAGAACCCACCAATCCGTTCAAAAAGCTTAAAAATAAATGGGCCCCTCAAGAAACGGAACAGCTTTCGAAAAAGCATCCAAAAATACCTCCAGAGCCAAAAGCAACAACGCTGGCTCCGGTGCCACCGAAGAAAAATCTAAAGTCACCGATCCAAAGGAGACCTTTGCCAAGTCCTGAGGAGAGGGTGGAAAATACAAATGGAAGACCGCTGCCAAGTTCTAAAGGGCTTCTGCCTAGTTCTAACGCTAGACCTCTGCCACCAGAGCCGATACAGCAAGAGCCTGATTTACCAATTTACCAGGCAGCTGATGATGGTAATTTTAAAAGCTATTATTTCGTACGTGTTGGATTTCTTTCTTCTGTCCTGATCAGGGATCGGATAACGGTTTTTTCTCCATACAAAAGAACGGTTCGAATTCTTTTTCGTTCTTCCTTATATATTTTTTTTTGTTAATGGAGCAATTCGAAAATACGATGTTAATAATTAGGTACCGTAAAACTACCCAACTTTAGTCCAAAAGCTCCCAACTATGGTCCAAAACTAAGTCAAATATCTTCGATTTAGTGTAATAATTATATTATTGACGCAGTTGTTAGGTACACAAGTCTCCTCATTAATGATTAACTTAGATAAAACAAAAAAAAATCCATTGATGCTTAATTACGAGTTCATCTTATGGACGATACTCGTAGTTGTAGTACTGGACTATAGATGTATGGTTTTACCATAAAATGTTGAAAACTACATAAAAAGTGTAAAACATTTAAAAATATTTAGCTATTTCGAGGTTTTTCTCAAAAACTGGTTCCGATCCCTGGTCCTGATGTTTCTTGGTAATCATCATCGTTTGTAATAATAATATATGGACATGACTACAAATTTAATTAAATGAATAATTAACCTTTTCAACGCCAAAAACCACTAAAGTGGCCGTGTGTTTTCCTATCTACTACGCCAGCAGCCACTAAAGTAGTCATCGAGTATGCTATCAAAGTAACTGTCTTGCTGACAGATAAGGTTTATTTTCGTTGTTCATTAGTAGAGATACTGGTGTGTATGCCACAATTTGATACGAGAGAGAAGGCGTTGAAAAGGTTAAATGAGTAATTTCTTGAAATTTGATTTTGAAACTTTGAGGTGACTATTTACAAAGGTTTTCATAGTTAGCGGCGTCAAATAAATAGGTAATATCTGAAAATGATTAATTATTCCATCAACTTTGGAGTCATGTCCATCCATATTCTTGCGAACAATGACGCTCATTTGTCCGATCTCTGGTATTATCAAACCGCGATTAGAAAGGGATTTGAAAGTACTGTTGACACGACAGAGTCATAAGTCAATCTAGTATATATTCATAGTTAAATCAATATATTTATAATTTAAGTTCGGAGACTTACATACAATAGATTAATTAATCACTCGCGACATCTATTGAACAACTCTTTTCTTGATTTTTGTGTCAATTGTTGTGTCAACAGTACTTTCGAATCCCTTTCTGATTCCGGTTTGATAATAATCATATTTGCGAGTTGGATCATTTTTTAAAAGTTGTCCCCCACATTTTTTTTGTAACATAATTAATTTTTTTTACATTGTTTCTACTCGGAATCGTGAGCTCTTTCGATCCTAATAGGAAAAGAAATTGAATCCCAAAATTTTAATACAGATGGTATTACTTTAAGGCGCTAGTAACCACAACCATAATCATCATAATCATATCGTTTATTGCTTTCATGTAAGTATAAGGATCTGAAATAGTATTACAATTCATATGAACCCTGCATGGGCACAGCAATTACAAAGTACTTAATTGTATAGGGAGGCATGCATTACAGCTTATGTTTTAATACTGGTAAATACACAACAAACTTATTAAAATAAATAGTCAGATATACATTGCAACATATTCATTTAAATATCTAAATTTACACCTAAGTTTGGTATTTTTGGCTCAGTCTGGTTAAGTTTCTCACATTACATTATTGTGACTTATATCCACTCGTCGTTCAAATCGTTGAAGAAATCATTGCTTTTTTTGTTAAATACGTCTTAATCCTAATTTTGAACAGCCTATAGTCCTCGATGTCTTTAACGGAATTGGGGATTTTATTATAAGGTAAAGGCGCCTAATACCGTGGGTGCCAAATTTGGCACCTATCACCGTGTTATTTCGAATAACGCATTTTAAAAGTAGACCAATCAACTATCTTCAAAATAATTATTTCATGCATAAAGCTTATTCCATTGGCTAACGGACCTTATAGCGCTAGTGTGCGTGAGTGAAACAAAGGGCGCACAATTCGTCAGTAACCGCGACAGCAGCACTGGACGAGGACGTGTCATACAAACGCGTGGCGCCACAAGTGAGTATACTCAAACTTTATCAACCATTTACTTCATAACCGATGCAATTTTAGTAATGCTGTGGGTTTTATACGATTAATCATAGTTTTTTTCACATTTTGTGAGTGACGTTTTGATATATTCGGCCTGGAAATACGTTTAAATTAAAAAACAAAATACAGCGGTGATAGGCGTCGATTTTTTCGTGAATTTTAATTCCGCGGTATACCACGGCAATAGTTAAAAACGTAGTTTTGCTTTTTCTTGCATTATTTTTGTTACGTGTCATCGTAGATGTATTATAATAAAGTAAATTGAATCTTGATCTATTGACCACATAAAAAAACTATTTCCGCGATATGAAAAGTACTCTGCAAACCCTTAATTTTTAGTAAAAACTTCAGTACTGATTTCGTCGTTTCTATAGTAACCCATATTTGGTCATGTTGTTTAAACATTGAGTTTTTGAACTGTTTTTACATACCAGTTATGTGATTTTGATTGTAAAGCAAGGTTATAATGTATATTTTTGATTTGCGCGGAATAAACAACTGCATCATGTTATTTTTGTTAATCGGCATTAGATTTTATAACACTCCAAATTAAGCCTATTACCGATGGTACAGTCGTCTAACCCTCGGTAATAGAATGTATGAGAATGTATTACCGAGTCATTCAAAATTTTGTGGGTCGGTAATTGGTTCCTAAAGAAGTATCTATTACCGTGTGACAGTTTAGTCTTCCATTGAAATAAATCACTTTTGGGGTACCGTAGGGACAACATTTTAATAGAATTAGGACCGTATGGTAAGGTCCCAATTTTATTAAAATGTTGTCCCTCTAAAAACTCTAGTTTAGCTACTACGATGTTTAATCGCATATGTAGTTGTCAAAAGTTGTTACGACAGACAGATATTTTACATAATAATAATACATTAAATACCTACGTATTTCATTTTTATTAATGTAACGAAACGATGCCATAAATTACTATACCATGTTATAACTGTTAACTACATATAAAGCTGTCTTTTGTCACTTGTTAGCCAAAGTATCTGCAAGTGGAACACAAAAGAAAAAAAAGTTTAGTACATTTAAAGATAAATAAATAAATAAATCATGTTGGTTACGCGACGGCGCAGACTGTGTCGTTGTGGTAAAGACGTTTCAGTCTGCCAATGCATAGGGGACATGTTGACCCATATTCTCACCTAATATTTTTTCTGCATACTATTTCGTGTGCGTGTGGATTGAGTGAGCAACCTTCTAAAAAATAAAAATAAATGCTGTTCATTTAGTAAAAGTTCTAAAACAATTGTAAAACTAATCTCTGTATTTGTAAAACGATAAATAAAAAAGATACATTCTTCAACTTGTGCTTACTCAGTTCTCACAAACTACCAACGAAAACAGTGAATATATTGATTTAACATATAATATTTATATACTAAGTTTTAGTAAAAGATATGCTTACTTACCTTTATAAATTGTAGATTTCCTAGTGACGTATTTAAAATTTTACAAATAATTTCTTATACTCACTCAATCCGCACACTTTCAAAAACTCGATTTTTGATGAAAAAGCTGAAGATTTACACTGGTGTTATATGGTATAGTTTAGTAAAAGTAATATGGGACTTTGTAAAATACAAAACGAACCACTAACGTGGATAAAAAAAATTGTTAGTGCTCACTCAGTCCACACTATGAGTAAGTTAAAAATGTAAATATCTCAAGATTTATAGTATCACAGAAACTATAAAATAGATTAACTTTTAGTAAAATTTTTTACTAAATATCCACCATCTAATATTGTATTTGTCTCTTTTTAAAGATATTTAATTGTAATTTTTCTAATGTAAATGTGTCGTTTAGGGTGACCACACGTCATTATTAAACTTCATGGACATTTCCAAAATGCCTACTTCAATAAAGAAGACTGATTAAGTTTTTTTTTTCAAATGGAAAATCATTTATTAACAAAAATATAGTAACATAAAGGATAAATAAATTGTTATCACGCAAGCACTGATGGAAATATTAGGTACTCTAGTCAGGTAGAGGAAAGATTGGGTAGGGCTGCGCCATCTTTTAGGCCAAAGAAGTTTTTGAAGGAGTTAAATTTGTGGCGCGTACCCCGAATACACATGCTTGTAGCACGGAGTATGGAAATTATAATTTTCGATCTAAACCAGCCCATTACTACGCTGAGGGATCTGTCCCAACGATCAGCGATTGCTTCGCCGAGATGTTTCACGAAAGCGGACATCTGAGGTGCGAATATCCCATCCACGGATGTTACAAGAGGAGTAAATGTCGCATGCCGTTTTTCACAAGAGTTCAAATATTTTCGTTTCTTTTCCTCTTCGGCGGATTTAAGTACGGCTGCTACCGGACGTGAGATGTAAGAGGGAGCGTCAGTGTCTACGACACGGATATCAAATAACGCCTCCCTCTGTGCATCCCAAACGCCACGGCAGCAAAGGTCTCCCCGAAGTCCGCAGTCACCTTCCGTGATGAGGGGTTCTTTGACTACATTCCCTCAGGCGTGCTGACATAGCTCACAAAATAGGTCCCGGATTTCGTTGTGACGGCGTGTAATTAATCCGCCAGTTTTACAGCAGAGAGCGTGGTCCACGTCAAAAACATCATTGCCGCAGCCGTCACATGATTTAGGCATGGAGATAGGTGTTATGTGGTATCTTAGTGCCAATGCATCTCTGAATTCCATTGGGCATAGGTCAAAGTGGTCTTTTCTTGTAGGGATAACCGAGAGCCAAGTAGATGATTTAGTTTTAGTTTTCGTGAAAATTGAACGTTCGACTGCTCGTTTTTTGTTAGGAGAAAGTTTGTTTAAAATAGAGTCCAAAGTTACATCATCTTGAGAATTTTTAATTTTTCGGCATTCCTTTCTTGAATGTGCGAGGGACATGTGATGTTGAGTGAGGTCCAGTTCATTATTTTCAATTAAGGCGGATGAGAGGATTGAACAACCATTTTTGGAGGTTTCATAATTTAAGTTTGTCATTTTTCACATAGTAATGTCAGCTTCATTTGACATTACTATCGGAAAGTAAACGTAATTTACTGTGATTTGATGAAGGCAGCCCTTTTCTGCTTCGTTTATCCTAGCAAAACTTGTTTTGAAACTTAGTTGCTATATCTAATTTGTTGATTTTATATATATGAGGTACTAATAAATAAGGTTAAAAATATCTTAAATGTAGGTACGCAGAAAGTAGAATTGTAATTTAAAAATACTTTTTTACTAATTTGTTATTACCTTATACATTTTATAATTTGTTTACTGCCCAGTATTACTAGGTAATTTAATTATTTGTTGTTGATTGATTATTGATTGCAATCAAAATATAAATCCTTAACCATATCAAAGCTTTTTATACTTATTTTGTTCCCCTTTAAAAAAACTTAATTTTTAATAATAGTATACAGAACCCAATCCATTATTATTTCATTTAACCCTCGGTAATTAGTTCTAAATTTTGAAGTGCGTTCCTAATACCGATGGTTGAAAAATGTTATTTTTTATACCCTCGGTAATATAATCTAAATTCGCGGTAATAGAGTCAGAGCAAGTCTTCTACACCGGTAATAGAAGATGCGCCTATTTTAGTTTCAATATTTTTTTTGTCATATATATTAATCGAAAATGAATCAATACAGTTACGAATCTAAAAATTCAATAAACTTACTAAAATATAAAAAATATTCCAGGTCGCTATGATGCCTAGTTATCCATAATTTTTTCAAGTGATTTGAAATACTGCGATTTACCGCGGTATTGGGCGGCTTTACCTTAAATTTTTATTGCCATACCGTGGGGACTCTTGCGTATCATTTGTAGCGTTGTATCGGGGGTAGCTAGTTTTGTTTTTGGGCGCAACTTCTGAGCTCGGGAGTATTGTTGGAATAGTTATGTGGTACTTAGTTATTTTTAACAAATAGATAGACACATTTCTATAACGTATATTGACACAAGAGTTAAGATTTTAAAATTTATAAAATATGTTTTGCAGCTTTCCATTTTTTTTTAAATATATTTATTTTCAAAACTACAATTTATGTACATAGATTAAATCTAACTAATCTACTTAACCTAACCTATATCTAAGATTGGCCCTTGTGACATTGTACCGAGGATGCTGGCGGCATTTCCTCGCTGTATCGCAATACTGATGCGTTGCTTTCCATTGGTTTTATATTTGCTAAAATTCTGACACAACGCTTTTGCAGTATAAATAGTTGCGCTATATTTGTACTATTTCCCCACAGCACGATACCGTACTGTAGCCACGCGTGGGCATATGCGTAGTATGCGCTTGTCGCTATGCTTATATTAGTGCATTTTTTGAGATTGTACAAGGCATACGTGAAGCTACTTAATTTACTGGTTATTTTATTTATATGATCTTTCCCAAGAATGTTGTTGATGTGACTGATTCTACTTTCATGTTATTAAACGAGTAATCGACAATCATTGCGCGCTTCTGGTACGGTTTGAATTGCATTATTTTGGTTTTTTTCAAAGTTAATTTGTAGATTGTGATCATTCATCCAGGTGATGATATCCATTATCATGCTATCCAGTTTTGCATTTAGGTTAAGTTCGTTTTGGCACGGTATCATAAAAGAGATGTCATCTGCAGACATGGTGCACGGACTTTTTATTATTTTAGGTAGATCGTTGATGTAAATCAGGAATAAGATACAACCTAAGACACTGCCTTGTGGAATTGATTGTTGTACTTTTAATGGTAGTGATTGGATTTGACATATTTCACCAGTGACATAGTTGTAATTTTCTATTTCTACGTAATGTACGCGATTTGTTAGATATGAGGAAAACCAGTCGTGGGCTTTATTTACCTCTTACTCCAACACTTTTTAATTTCTTCAGTAGTATGTTAAAAGGCACCCGGTCGTAAGCTTTGCTCATATCCAGCAGGACGCCTATTGCATATTTCCGATCATTTATAATATTTAGAATTTCTTGTACAAACTTGTACACCGCAAGCGTAGTTGACCTTTTTTCTCTAAAACCGTATTGATAGTCGCTAAAAACGTTAAATTTTTCACAGAACGAGTAAAGTCGCCTAGATATGGCAGGTTCAAATATTTTTGAAAATGTAGAGCAAAGCTATAGGCCTGTAGTTTTGACATTCGCTTTTACTGCCTTTTTTATATACTGGATTTATAATCGATATTTTTAAAGCGTCTGGGACAGTAGCTTCCGTGATTGATTGGTTTATTAGGTAAGTTAATGGACCTTTAAGTACCTACATCAGCACACTGTCTGATTAAATGGGGAGGCAATTCATCATCAACAGCATCAGGCAACACGTAACTCGGGTGCGCCAAAGTATTTATAAAATTGCAACTTAGATTATTGGAACTCCGAAATTTTTTCTTATACAATTTAACTTCATAATGATCGGTATTTAGAATAATCTTTGTTCATAATCATCATCACTTAGAATTATTTATGTTCATAATATTGTTTTTCATACATATTTTTAGTACTAACTTTTATGTTTATATAATTTTTCACTATACTTATTTTATGCTATATATTCTAATGTTATAGGTATTTATTTTTATCTGTACTGGTTTTATGTATGAATTATTTTTGTTTAATTAAATATAAATCGTACTATTACTGTAAACTAGCTACCTGCACATATCAGGTTGTGGCAGAGTAGGTACTGTACTAAACGGGTAGGGAACCCTAAACTTTTTTTGTCCGAAACGCTTAGGACATAACAGACTTGGGATAATCTATTTTGGAATCAACTTAAAGAGACAGAAACATCACTTGGCTTAAATAACAATATTTCGAATATTATTTTGTCCGAAACTATCTTGGCATATCATTAATTACGCCGAGTGTTATAAGACAGAAATTAGATTTGCATTTTTTTTTTGGGCATGTAGCCACATGTTCGAAACTTGCCTTTTTCGTCAGGCAGAATTTGCTGTGAGGGTGAAAATTTCTGCAGTGAGCGAGCGAAGCGAGCGAACAAAGCCTTCCGGGGCAGATCCGACTCGAATAGGTTAGGTTAGAAGACTAAGGCGGGAGCTTTGCTCCCGCCTTAGTCTTCGAGGGTTTTTTTTTTTTTAGCAACCTAGAAAGTACTCAGCTCAGTAACACAGTAAGTAACGTATAGAATATTACTACTACCTCGATTATATTGAGAGGTTGTAATTATTTCTTCTCTGTTATGCTAACACAAACTATGCCGATACTTTTTATGCACATCCAGATTATGCCTCATCATAAATAGGAGCATCGAAATTATGCTCGAATAATATTCGAACAACTCGAAATCTGCCACAAAGAAATATGCTAAAGTTGAGTATGTCTCAACAGTTTCTGCACAAAGCCCATTATGACTACATAGTTTATGTTATTCATAAAAGAATTATACCACAACAGAGTGAACCTAATGGGAAAATGTTTATAAATAAACAATTTATTTCAAATAACTTTATGAGTATAGATTAATCTACTTGACGACTTTAGGAGGATAAAATTTCGAAATAAAAATCGTTATGAACATTGTAGGTAGAAGTATAATTTTTAGTAAGAAAAAAAGTATGAGAAAAATTTTTCGGAGTAATGATGATTATGAGTAAAAAACGGTATTAGTAAAAATATTCGAAGAAAAAATTGTATAAGTGCCAATATGGACCCACGTAACTCGTGTCGATTTAATTTCGAATTTAATGTTTTTCGCACTTGTGTCGTAATGTACTATTTCCATCTTTCGATCTTTCTTACCATTGTCAGTCGTAAGCGAAAGGCAGCCAACTGTCTTTGTCGCACTAATATGCAAGAGTGACAGAGAGGGAAAACTACGCCACGCTACTAAGCGTTAGCGATTGGCAACTTGGCTAAGCATCCTGATGGTGTCTGTATCCAATGACTCTTGGTTCGATATTATTTTAAGATATATTTTTGGACATGTGCTTATCCAATCCAATTACATGTTTTTGTTTACATTTCAGATGAAATCCATGATACTGACGATGACGAAGAATGGACATATGAACCCTTGGAACAGTACAACTTATACAATATGTAGATCGTAATTAGCAAGATAATTTTCATAATGTAGAGGGAATGGCCTAGAGGTGTGAATAGCGCTTATTTCGTCAATTAAAACACACGAACTCTCAAGTAATTGTCTATATTTTGTTAGTCTCCGTAGTGGAAGTGACCCCACAAAGCTGGAGGTTTCAGGTTCAAGTCCCTGCGATACTCTGTGTGTGGTTTGGCGTAAATGTGTTTGGTCCGCATGATAAAAGTGATATTTTGGAAACACTTTTACAAAATGCAATGCAAGCTTCATACTCCATAGAATCTACAAGATGATTATTTATTCACCGGCCGAACTTACATTTCCGTCAACTAGGAACATCAGATTTTTTTTTCTCTAATTGGATATCGGTCCT
>JALPQI010012401.1:0-31224 GCA_025490895.1 Thaumatotibia leucotreta
GCAATATTTTATCAATCTTTACATTCTCCTCAACAATGAAATGGCGGCGAGTCGCCGGGTGCGAGCTGGTTGGTTACAGGAAGCTGTTTGAGCGGAAACTACGTCACAGCGGCGCGCTACGGGGTGTGGAGCGGCTTCATAGACGCTAGCGGCATCTATCGGTCATTGGGAGACGCTACGCTCTCACATCCTGAAGATCTCCGAAGTCTCAGGAAACATAATAACAATTTTATTGGAAGGTAAAATTTCATATTTACCCATAAGATGTTTTCAAGAGTCATTATAAATCGTCTTGCACGCAGGCTTGATGACTTCCAGCCTCCCGAACAAGCCGGTTTCCGAATTGACGATTCGCTGATGATATGGTGGTCTTGGCTGAGACCTTGGAAGATTTCAGTACGATGCTTACTGACCTCAGTAGCGCCTTCGAGCGAGTTCGTCTTAGGATGAACATGGATAAGACGAAAACTCCCGTTACAATCGCAGACTAAACTCGAAGGTGTAGACGACTATAATATACCTAGGACGAGCTACCCAGTTAGGTAGGTCCAACTTTGAGTAAGAGGTCAATCATCGAATCTGACTAGGTTGGGCAGCGTTTGAGAAGCTACGACACATTTTTTCGTCCAATATTCCGCAGTTCGTGAAGACAAAAGTATTTGATCAGTGTGGCGACACACACTGATCAAAGATTTAAAAGAGTGATGACATACGGTACTGAACCGTTGTCCCTTAGAATGGGCCTCATAAGAAAGACACCGATACTTTAATGTTAATATTATGATGCACTGTACTTTAAGGTTAGCATTATGATACAGCCACAGATACCGGTTTCTTAATAATTATAGGTCATTACATTACCGCTTCTGAATATATAGGTGAGGGCGTCCCACGGCGATGCCACATGGAGGGAATGTACCTTAAATATCATAGATAGCGTATTTTGCTGAAAGAAGATTTTATTTTATTTTTAAGACTTAGGAAAATTGCATTCAAATTTTTTTGATTTTTTTTTAATTGTATAAACAGAAATATCGCCGTGTCAGCCAACATACCATAATTATCGTAAATGAGCATCTTACAGATATAAGACATTATTTCGATTTAAAAAACAAATTCCAACTTGTCTCCACATTTTTTTTATAAAAATTGTATGAAAAAAAAATATCGCCTTGTCAGAGGAAACATACCTTAATTATTGTAAATGAGCCTCTTACTGAAAGAAGACATTATTTCGATTTAAAAAACAAATTCCAGCTTGTTTTAATTTTTTTTTATTTGATGTGAAATTTTGTTAGAAAAAATTTCCGTATGCCATAAAACTATCCTTTTCATTTGAATGTAGGTACCTATTAAACTATCAGTACCCACTTAAGAAGTACGCATCATTTCCTTATTATAAATTATAATTTAAGTGCATGATAAAGATACGAGTTTTCGTGTAGTGGGTTCGATTCCCAGGTTAGCCATGAAATTATTTAAAACGCAATTCAACTTGTTTTTAAATGGAAATAATGTCTTCTTTCAATAAGAAGCTCATTTACGATAATTAAGGTATGTTTCCTCTGACAAGGCGATATTTTTTTTCATACAATTTTTTTCAAAAAAAATCTAAAAAATTTGAATGTAATTTTACTAAGTCTTAAAAATAAAATAAAGTCTTCTGCAAAATACGCTATCTATGATATTTAAGGTACTTTCCCTCCATGTGGCATCGCCGTGGGACGCCCTGTATAATAGGATAATGATTACGATATGGAAGTAGATAAAACGCGTTCGTGTGGTCATCTCAAACCGGTCTCCACAGGCTGTACGAGGCGGCGCCGTGGTCGGCGGAGGCGTGGCTGGCGGCAGGCGAGGCGCTGAGCCTGGCGGCGACGCGGCTGGCGTGGTGGCGGCGCGGCGGCGGCGCGGCGGCGCTGGGCGTGCGCGCGGGCACGGCGGCCGGGCTGGCGGTGCGCGCGCTGCGGGCCGACACGGCGCACGACCTGGCCGCCGTGGCCGGCGCGCTCGTCGACGGCGCACACCGCGCCGTGCGAGCCACGCCTGAGTTTACCTTCCGTGAGTCTTGGTGGAAACACGACCTATGTTAAGCGACTATCCACTAGAGGCAGCCTCGGGTCGAGCGCCCTCGACTTGAACGTACAGGCTGTACGAGGCGGCGCCGTGGTCGGCGGAGGCGTGGCTGGCGGCAGGCGAGGCGCTTCAGTGTTATTCACTAAGGAAACCGCCTTGCTGTCAGCGCTGTCTCAGTGCTGCGGCAGCGTCGAGCCTAAAATGGTATTCACTAATGTACTTTAAACGACACTAGTGCTCGGCGACGAATGCGGCGTGAGCTGGGACTACATTGCGTCGAAAGTTTGACGTTTAATGCATGAACTTCGTATTCTCTAACGAAAAACAGCGACGAATTCGCCCACAAGCTCGCTCACAGCCTCGATTCCTAATGTCAAATCAAACAGCTAGGATTTTAGACAAGGCTGTCTCGACATCGAGCTCGTTGACGAACGCAGCGTCGAATGTGTCAATAAGAGAATAACATAGCTGAGCCTGGCAGCGACGCGGCTGGCGGCGACGCGGCTGGCGTGGTGGCGGCGCGGCGGCGCTGGGCGTGCGCGCCGGCACGGCGGCCGGGCTGGCGGTGCGCGCGCTGCGGGCCGACACGGCGCACGACCTGGCCGCCGTGGCCGGCGCGCTCGTCGACGGCGCACACCGCGCCGTGCGCGCCACGCCCGAGTTCACCTTCCGTGAGTCTTGCAAACACGACCTATGTTAAGCGACTATCCACTAGAGGCAGCCTCGGGTCGAGCGGCCTCGACTTGAACGTACAGGCTGTACGAGGCGGCGCCGTGGTCGGCGGAGGCGTGGCTGGCGGCTGGAGAGGCGCTGCAGTGTTAATCACTAAGGAAACCGCCTTGCTGTCAGCGCTGTCTCAGTGCTGCGGCAGCGTCGAGCCTAAAAATGGTATTCACTAATGTACTTTAAACGACACTAGTGCTCGGCGACGAATGCGGCGTGAGCTGGAACTACATTGCGTCGAAAGTTTGACGTTTAATGCATGAACTTCGTATTCTCTAACGAAAAACAGCGACGAATTCGCCCACAAGCTCGCTCACAGCCTCGATTCCTAATGTCAAATCAAACAGCTAGGATTTTAGACAAGGCTGTCTCGACATCGAGCTCGTTGACGAACGCAGCGTCGAATGTGTCAATAAGAGAATAACATAGCTGAGCCTGGCGGCGACGCGGCTGGCGTGGTGGCGGCGCGGCGGCGGCGCGGCGGCGCTGGGCGTGCGCGCGGGCACGGCGGCCGGGCTGGCGGTGCGCGCGCTGCGGGCCGACACGGCGCACGACCTGGCCGCCGTGGCCGGCGCGCTCGTCGACGGCGCACATCGCGCCGTGCGAGCCACGCCCGAGTTCACCTTCCGTGAGTCTAAGAGCGCTCGTATACCTGTAAGTTCTTACGTAAGTTATAGGGACGGAGCTATACTAAGGAATGAGAGGTGAATATCACTATCTCATTCCTTAGTATAGCCCCATCTCTATAACTTACGTAAGAACTTACAGGTGTAAGGTTGGCCTTAGTGGAAACACTACCTATGTTAAGCGACTATCCACTAGAGGCAGCCTCGGGTCGAGCGGCCTCGACTTGAAGCAAATGCAAATGGGTCAAGCTTAAAATCATGTTACGAGTCTTTCCGGTGAACAATCTAAAAGTTAAGGCCTATAAAGCTTGATTTTCTTATGAAAGCCTTATCTTCATTAAGACGTACTCCTTTTTCATTGCGTTGCATGATAAAAATCATTACTACATGTTCACAGGCTGTTAACTATCGACCACAGGAAAGAAAAAGTGCGTGTTCAGCTGAACTGTAGAGCCCCTCTTTCCTGTAGCGAATAGTAAGCAACTGGTAGGAGTGTAGTCGTGATTTTTATCATACAATTCAATAGGAAAGGAGTGCCTTTAAATGACAATAAGGGTTTAATAAGAAAATTAACTCTTATAGCCCTTAACTTTTAAAATGTCCACGGAAAAGACTCATAACTTGATTTAGATGTTGACCCAAATGTACCATTGCGGCATCTGTTGCGGTGATATAAATTGCAGCATATGTCGTACAATTTGACTTTCAATGTTACTGTGACGAGCTCCTATTGTGGGTCAGGATTTAATTTTGTCGATACTACGATTTGAGTGATTGATCTTGGACAATTATTAAAAGTGACCAGGAAAAGACAAAACTGTCCAGGAAGTAATTACATTAATTACCTAATCTAAGTCCATAAGGTCCGATTAGTAATTTTTTGGTTTTTGAGCATTTAATCGACCATCAAATTGTTTCTAATCATATGAGAATTGGTATTTGACCAACGAAAATGGTTTCGGAGACTGTTTATTTAAAACTTAAAACCCAAACCACATCGGACGTGTGTGCTCATACCGGAGCTTATGCAATAGTCATATAATCACGCGTGACGTTCAAACGAGTCAAAGTCAAAGTCAAAAGTCAAAATATTCTTTATTCAATTAGGCCCAGCAACGAGCGCTTTTGAATCGTTAAACTAAATAGCGAATGAGAGAAAAAAAAAAACTACCTCCGGTTCTAACCCTACACCACTGCCTGAGAAGAATCCGGCAAGAAACTCAGCGGGACTTTCTTTTTTCAAATAAAAGTTTTATAACATCTTACGGCTAACATGCATTAATTAAAAACGAAACATAAATTTGATTGAATATAAATACTGATACATTAACTAGAGATGAAGTCTCTAATAGTCAGAACAATTATATAAATTTAATGAATTTTGAGAAATGTATAGATGTAAAGATATATGTAAAAGGGCATACAATTGTTTTTAGTTAAACGTTACAATTAGCATTATTATACTGCTAGAGATGTAAAGGTCTCTAGTTGTCAGAGTAAAAAGAAAACAAACGGATACATTTCACTAAATGTTTCAGAGATGTATAAGGTCTCCATGCGTCATAATATTAAATAATCATAAATAAACAAACATGTAGCGAATTCAATTTCTCATATCAAGAACAGCAGGAAACTTGTTTGAATTTAAGCCATGAGTGAGCTTGATTAGACCGGTCTCCGCAAACAGCACCCGTTCACGAGTATGACGCGTATCTCAGCCATCGCCTCCCTCAACCTTCTTTCGGGAAAGTGGCGACCCGATCAACGACGCCACCGTAAGCAGAGACCTTAAAGTGAGCATGACTGTGCAAGCTATCAGGCAGACAATATAATTTTCTCAAACATGCAATGAAATGTTGTAGTTATGTGCCTAAAAAGTGGCCGGGAAGTACCTCGTTGCCGGCCTAGGCCGGCAAGTACCTCTTTTTTAATTTTCATTTGACATAGGGTTGTGACCTGGCATCTTGGCTTTTAGCCAATAATTATCTATTATAATATTAGTATAAAAAAAATGATTGGCAAATTTTTGCAGTTATAATTAGGTATTTAAATTATATCATTTAAATAAATGTACAATAACTACTCAAAATAATATTTAAAAAGCAGTATTATACGGCGCGATCCGTCAGCCCCGATCACTGCATGCGATTAATTGGACCCAACCGACTCGTCTAATACCGCTTTTTTAAATTAAAAATTTGCAACATTCAAATAGGTCAATCTTAAAAAAAAATGAGGTGTCGGTGTCGTATTTGACTTTTGTTGTGTTTCAAAGACTTAGTTATGTAGTTGACTTATAATTTCATAGAAAGAAGATACATTTTTTTGTTTCATTTCATTGCATGTTTGAGAAAAGCATTATACATACCTCGGCCATGAAGTGCCGGGTTGCCGTCCGAATACTATCCGGCCTCGCTTCGCTCGGCCGTCTACATATATTCGGCCGGCAACCAGTCACTTCCCGGCCTCGGTAGTAATGTACTATTAAATACTATGAGTGTGCGGGTACTATGACTTTTCCGACCCTTTAACGCGCAAGCCACTCACACATGTACGTGCACGTGCTGTACACTTACTTACACATTGTATTTATTCCAGGCTGCCGGTTCCGAGGCATGTGCGCGCGACTGTCGCTCGGCGCCGGCGGCGTGTGCGTGTGGGAGGCGGCGGGCTCGCTGGGCCGCGGCGGCGCGCGCGCGCTGTACCGCCGCCCGCTGCACGCGCTCAAGGCCTCCGCCGACGACGACCGCTCCGCGCTGTGGCTGCACTTCACCGACGACGACACCGTGGTGGGTACCGTGGCCGTGTGGGGCCGGTGGCCGTGTGGGGCCGGTGGCCGTGTGGGGCGCGGCGGTGGCAGCTCTTGAACAACTAGCACTTCTTTTTCAGTTACTTTATTTTCACTCTACTTAGACTTCAAAAAGGAGGACTGTTTTTTTTATGTTTGTTACCTCAAAACTTCCGACTGGGTGAACCGATTTTGATGATTCTTTTTTTGTTTGAAATCTGATGCTCATCGATTGGTTCCTTTTCAATTTGATCTAGTTCTGACAATGGCATCTATGAGAAAACCATAAATCATAAAGGCCATAGTCGGATTTTCATAGTAAGTCAGCCTTTAAATCAACCAGACTCTAGTATTTTTTTGTGAGTACCTCTTATGGTGAAGAATATTTCTGCTGAGTATCAACGTCCTATCGGTGACAGTTTTTGACTTATGATTTTTTTTAGTTTTTTCTTTAATGTGTTGTATCTCAGGATGTATAAAAGCGAATTGCTTCAAATTTTGAAATAATGTTCTTTATTTAGATATGCATCGAATTTAAAAAAATAAATATCGATTGTCGTATAAAAAAAAGAAAAAAAAAGACCAAAAAATTTTTCATATTTTTTTTTGTGTACCTATGAAGTAGTGACACCTCTATTTTCTTTTTCTAATTATAGACCATACATTGGCCTACTAGTTGCCTAAGTATCAAAATTTTCCAAGCGGTACTTCTTACCAAAAATCGGCAATATGTGTGGTCAAGTTCTGCATTCAATCGGTGTTTTTCAGTGTAGTATACAAACTCTTCATTTATATTCGAGTTTTCTTATCAGGTTATCTTATTTAAGAGTAAATGCTAATGACAACTTAATGTCATCATGATGCAAGCTGTTTATTTCATTATTAATCGGCCGTTTATTATTTTAACTAGCGTAATTCGATATTATTTATGAGATATTCATTAAAAATAATGTATTGCAGTTAAATATTATCGAGATACGCTAGTTGAAATGGTAAACGGCCGATTAATAATGAAATAAACAGCTTGCATCATGATGACATTAAGTTGTCATTAGCATTTACTCTTAAATAAGATAACCTGATAAGAAAACTCAAATAAAAATGAAGAGTTTGTATACTACATTGAAAAACACCGATTGAATGCAGAACTTGACCACACATATTGCCGATTTTTGGTAAGAAGTACCGCTTGGAAAATTTTGATACTTAGGCAACTAGTAGGCCAATGTATGGTCTATAATTAGAAAAAGAAAATAGAGGTGTCACTACTTCATAGGTACACAAAAAAAAATATGAAAAATTTTTTGGTCTTTTTTTTTCTTTTTTTTATACGACAATCGATATTCATTTTTTTAAATTCGATGCATATCTAAATAAAGAACATTATTTCAAAATTTGAAGCAATTCGCTTTTATACATCCTGAGATACAACACATTAAAGAAAAAACTAAAAAAAATCATAAGTCAAAAACTGTCACCGATAGGACGTTGATACTCAGCAGAAATATTCTTCACCATAAGAGGTACTCACAAAAAAATACTAGAGTCTGGTTGATTTAAAGGCTGACTTACTATGAAAATCCGACTATGGCCTTTGCGTTAAGCATGTGCACGACAAATGGACGAATAACTCAATATCAAGTCATTTCGATAATTATTTATTTAGTACCGATGGTGCCTTTTTTACGCGATATAGTGTGAGAAGTGTGCCATTTTACGTCAGGTCCAAAACTTCGGAGGGCCATCTGTACTAAAAAACGTCGTACGAGACACGTGCAAAAACGAAATTCGTATCGGTCGTGTTTTAAAATATCGCCATTCGTTTCGAATTTCATGTTTTTCACACTTGTATCGTAATATACTATTTTAACCGACTTCAAAACATGTTTGAAGTCGTATTTTTAAGTTTTTCATTTGGTGATTATTAAATTATTATTATCATGGCGAACGACACACTCTGTGGACCCCCGCGAATTCCGAAAATCGTACATTCCGAGCGTTTGACTCTATCACTCCAACAAACGAGTCATAGGAATGACAAACGGTGTTTGAAATGTTTACTGGGAAATTGAATAAAATTGGACCGTTTTTCCAGGAACTGGACATGGAAGGCAGCCCGAAGCCCGCGGTGTTCATCCTGCACAACCTCCTCTCGGCTCGCGTGCACGCGCTGCCCGAAGATTCCGCGCAGCCGCTATAACCGCCCCACCACGTTAGTGACTCCCACTGTCATGTATAGTTGCCATATATTACGTTTTATATCATCGTCATATAACAGGGTGGCCCATTCAAATCGGTCAGTATGGGAAAGTCTGAAACTATAAGACATACGAAGATTTGTTCTTAGGAACCATGTCACCGATTTTGATAAAAAGAAAAACTGCGTTGCTAAATATGACAAAAAAAACTTTTTTTTCTTGAGATTTACACAATAAACACCTAGTAAAATAAATTTAAGTACGTGAAAATAATGAATTCCATTCATTTTAGACATCATGTTTCTTAGAGACATTTACTGCTAAAACTTGGACAAACGATATCTGAATAGAAACAGTGTAAGTTAATTTTTTCAAAACAACCGGGTTCGATTCCCTGGCCGGGTACAGTGTTTTTTTCAAATGCATGAATGCAGTTTTTCTTTTTATCAAAATCGGTGACATGGTTCCTAAGAACAAATCTTCTTATGTCTTATAGTTTCGGACTTTTCCATACTGACCGATTTGAATGGGCCACCCTGTATAACGAACGGTTAGGGCGCTCAAAAATATCTGACATGCACTCTGAAGCAATAGATGCCTGCTCAGATACTTGTGAGCACCCTGGCCGCTTCGATTTATCTGATGGCGATTATATCCATGTTCTCCGCCCGATGGAGGCCAATGCGCTGCTGCGTACTAATCGATTCATAAGATCTGACACGAATGGAATTAATTACATTTATCCACTCCAGCATTATAATCTGTCAAATAGAACTGATATTTGACATTTAATGGTTTATATTTTATACGTTTGTGGAATAGGAAAAAGTTTTATTAGAACATCGACATCACACTTCGATAGATTGATCGATCACATTCACATCAATTTTATTTTGATTCAAAGAGGTGGCATACGAAAGCTTATAGTTGCCGATTTTTAAGTATGAACGTTTGACAGTTATAGATTAATCCTTATTAATATAAGGGTGTCTCACCATTTTTCCTGTAGTCTTAACGTCATACAAGGCTCATTTCTAAACTGTCAAATGTTCATTCTTAGAAATCGGGAACTATAGTTTTCAGCCGCCAACTTGATCTTTTGCTGTCATAGATAAAGTTATGTATGCGTCTGTGCATAAAATTAGGCATTATCACTCTCGTGTGGTACTATTATGCACACATGTGTGTGATATTACTTTGTGGGTATGCGGTGGTATTATACCAACCTGCACCTTCAACCATTTTGACATCCACATAGATATTTTCTGTCACTTACTCGTATAAATATATATGCGTGTCAGCACTGATAAATCGAATCGTACGTCAGAATCGTATATTTTCGTTTATACTGGAGGAAGAAAATGGAAGCTCTTAAAATAGAATCTCGAATTAATACTCTTTCGATTTGTTTTTGTTACGTTTTTGTGAGAATTTTATATATTTATATGTGTGATGTTAAAGTGAAATACGAATAGAGTGCATAGGCTTATCAGCCAGATGTTGGTCTGCAGGAAACGATGACCGAGAGGTCGCTTTAGTGCAATTATGGCATTTTGTGAATGTATTTTACAGAATAAGACGCGCACACCGTTAACTGACCATTCGTGACCCTTATTATTATACGCATACGATTCATGAATGAGCAGTTAACTGTATCGGCGATTGTAGATTATTCCCGTTAGTTCTGCGACTGTGCAGTTACTGCGCCGTTCACAAGCGATTAAACGATTCTATGACAGTATCGGCTATTAGGGATAAGTCTTTGCTTTGATAATTATGACGTAGTAAAACTAGCAAGTCATATTACAGTGCCATGGTTGTACGTTTTTTGTTTTAAATTATATAGCTTTACAAGCTTTGGTTGACCAGCCTTAACTTAAAAATAAATGTCATGTTTCATGAATTGAAATGACATTACATTTTTTACGTAACAACCTATTTACATTATTATATTTGCACTATTTTACATTTAAATATATGCATTGACAAGGGTCAATGCATATATTTAAATGTAAAATAGTGCGAAGAAACTGAATATGTACCTTGGGTATAAATTGTCTTTTATTTATGTGTTGACTGTAAAATGATGATACCATACTTTTAAGAAATATACTCAGGAAAACGGACATAGATATACTTTCATAAGTTGTAATTGATTTATTAAACAATAACATTTTATTTCTATTTAACCCATTAACCAAACATGTATTTTGTAGTTATTAAATTCGACTGTCTAAGTTTATGAAATATCATTTATAAATTTGTCTTATTTTCGCAATATTATGCGACTATATATGAAATCATACTTTTATAAGTAGAACGAAATATGTCGGACCTTATGCAAAATAATCGAAACCTAGGTATTCTGCTTATCAAAGCTTTTCTTATTAAGTGATTATTAACTTAAACATTTTACGTACCATATATATGCTGTAAATAGCTATTATACTTTCTACATATTTACATTTCCCTATTTAAGGATAATTGGTTTGCTTTAATATTTGTAGTGTTCATTCTTACTACATAAGATGTCATATATTATAAGCTAGACTAATTTTTATTATGGTTAAGATTAATGTGTAGTGATGTAGTGAAGTCATTCGACTAACGACAGGCAATATTTACGGTGATAAGAAAGGTTAGAAATATTTATTTTATTACCACATTTGTCATATTTTGTAAGCGTACATATGTAACAGAACAAATGTATCGGGTTCTTTTCATAACTACTGTTCCAGTCTTACCGATATTTATTGGATTGTACTGTTTTAATAAGCTGCGAACATTATGTATGTAGGTACATTATTGTAATCTTTTTAATCAAATCTTTAATAATGCCTTTTTAACGAAATAATGTATGTTATATTATATTTATTATAATTGTTCGACATTCCCGACGTATTATGTTGTGTTGTAGTTGTTACAAATGTTTATGTTAGGCGAATAATTCAAGCTAATCGAGGCGTAAATTTATTGATGTATTATATTATCTATAATTATATACACCTTTAAAATAATTGATTATTGATCATGATCAAGTAATTTGAATGTATTGGCGTTATAAATGAAATAGGCTGAGTTTTCTTACTATCCGCAGTATATACAGTGAAAAGTTCGTATACTGGTATATACCCTGTATACGTTCAATTATAAAAGTACTTACTACTAAGTCATTTCTTACAGCTATCTCGAAATGACACTGAGTGCCTTTGTAAATGAATTCGTCTATCCATCGGCTCGTACAGTCGTCATCTCATCATATACATGGGGGCTAACGGCTTTAAGCATTCACGACTCTATTGCCCTCGTGTTACGGTACAGGTATAAAAAATGTATACATTGAAATATAATAAGATTATTTATGCCTTTGAGTGTACGTGCTCCGATATTTATGCATGGTATTGTATACATGTTTACGATAGCGACTGTACTTGCCTCGTCGCCAGTAAACTAACATTCAGGTTTTCAGTTGTCATGACAGAAATATTGTTATAATACTTATAATGTCCGTCGCGCCGGACACTGCCTCAAGCAACCGTTATAATTATAAGTTATCAAAACAACATTGAAAGATATAATACATATTTCTAATAATATCTTTTATTTCTTTTCATGTTGTTTTAATAATTTATAACGATCAGTTATATATTATCTTTAACTGACGAGGTGATTGTGTGTAAAAATAATCGCAACCGTACACCCCTTTCATCTTGCATAAAGGTCTCTGCCCACTAGACCGTAGCATACCATGACCGTAGCATGAACGTATCAGACAAAAAAATATTCTTTGTATGGAAAAGTATGAGACTATGCCCACTAGGACGTTCCGTCGCCGGCCAACACCGTCGCGTGCCATGCACGGACCGGCAAGAATTGTCGGCGAGAATATTTTGTCGGTCCTGACACGCTACGTGCATGGCACGCAACGTTGCCGGTACGGTGTGCGCAGGCGGCGAAACGGTGAGCATACGGGTTCTATTTACATTTTTGTATTGTATTTACCATATTTTTTCCAAAACTCTCCAATTTTTCACTTTTGAAACCTATGCTCTTAAGCAGCTGCTTCATTGTTATTTAAAATTAATTATTGTTCCAAAACTATTAGAAGATGTAAAAATAATCAAACAAAACCAGTACTTGACGGAGTCACATTGACAATCATGACAAGAACATATGTACTCTCATAATATAGACTATTTACCAATTCCAAGAAGTTTTAGTTTAATATCATAGATTACACTTATCAGTGTCTAGGTTACCTAGACAATGATAAGTGTAATTTAATACTATAATAATATTAATAATAAATAAACACATTCCGCCATATAAATGTATAAGTAGCATAACTGAAGATTCGAAAGTGCTTGTTGCTAGGCCTACTCAATAAATATTTTTTGACTTTGACTTGACTCAGTAACAACTCTAGTAGGACCTTCAATGGATTTCGATCGCAGTTTACGATGTTTGCTCAGAAAAATAGGTGTAGAAATAAACTCTTAGGAAAATACTAGCACAGCTATAGTAGTCTAAAGGGCGCTAAAACAATTTGCAACTGATAAAACTGTGACAATGGAACTATAACGACGGATATGAATCGCTCATACTACGGGGATGATACGTAGTTGCGACGCGGATGATACGTGGTTGCGACGCGGATGCAACGGTCACTAAACGGGCTTAGCACGGACATGAAACGATGTACACACGTTATAGTGGGCATAGTAGCCCGTGTCGTCTCACATTCCGTGTCTGATACGTTCATGCTACGGTCATGGTATGCTACGGTCTAGTGGGCAAAGACCTTAAAGTTGAAAACTGTCAGACCCCTCGTCAGTTAAAGGTTATAAAATGTCCGTTGTTGTTTTGTTATAAGAATTCAACAAAATCGTTGCTTGTCCTCACGATGAAGTAGCTAGTCAGTGAAATGTTTCATCACAAGTGTCGCGTCGACTCTAGTCTAACATCTAAATCTGTATTTTTTGTGCCGTCGTACCTCTGTATGTCTCTGTTAATTTGCTGCAAATGGCCGATGTGGAAGATTAAATTGATATAACATTTTTTATTTTATTTAGCTTTTGCATGATGTCAATGTTGTTAGTGTTCCGTTTTTGTATTAATTTGGATTTAAATGTTTTGTATGACTCGCTCGAATATTTAATTCACTGTAGAATTTACTTACCGTACATACTCATTTATAGCTGGTGGTTCGTTTAAAGTATCGACAGCCAAAGTTTGTATATTCTTATATATTTGCCCACAGTTTATGTACATTAATAACTTTGTATGTACTTTAAATGGCATATCGATTTTATCAATTGTGTATACATATCTTTAACATGACAATTGTGAGGCAACTTGTATAATGTAATTACAAGCTTTGGTTATATATACATAAGTTTGCCTGTATTTAATGACAGAGCTTTACTAAGTTACCTCGGGACTTTGTGAATGTCATAAAATAACCCTTCTATGATAACAGCAAAGATTTTTTACAATTATTTATTCGGGACAATTTCATGCCTATACTATAAGTAATTTAATCTTGGCAAGTACCCTTACTATAAATATACTTCTATGTATTAAGTTTGTGTACCATCTCAGACGAATCAATGAATACTTAGTTTATGTATTAGTAACGTTCGCAATTTAACTATTGTATTGGGTAGTGGCATAGACTACTCGTCTGTCTCCCTACGCGTTAGAAAGATAGGGATTGCAATGTCACGTGGTAACAGTATGCTTGCGTGTTGTCGCGATCATATGAACAAGCCGTGCAATTGACTTTTCAGTCGACAAAAGTACAGGAATGAGAAGTCTGAGATGTCACGTATCAAACTACAGGTACATATTCGATATTAAATAATTTGAATCTCAACGAGATGTAATACAGACTGAATATGTAAAACTTTAGGTTACCACTAGTGACTGCGTGAAAAGTTGCCATATCAATCTTACTTCAATTTAAGACTAAGACGTAATCTTCTTGTAATCTTGTAGAATTTCTACTGCTGACATTCCCTCGTAAGATGAATGGTTAGTTTTTTAATTACATAGGTTACCTTTTATATTTCGGGATTTGAACGAACTAGGCTTGCCATCTGTCAAGTGAGTTTTAAAAAGTATAGTTCAAACGTTTTGGCGGCATAATAAAGAAAAAAAAGTTTTGTCACTGATCATATTTTGTTTTTAACTGTTGATTGAAAAAATATCGCATCGGGCTATCACGGAGTTAACTCGAGAACATTTTCGGGCGATTTTTTTTACGATTTTCGACGCGGCCTCAGTCAGCAACAGTGCACAGAACAATTTTTTTCAACTTTTGGTGATGAAGCACCATCAAGGACGAGTGTTATCGTTGGTTTGCAGACTTTGTTCGTGGCTGAAGTTCGCTTGAGGACGAGTTCCGCGAAGGTCATCCAAAATCAGTGGTTGTCCCGAAAAACATTGATGCTGTGCGTGAACTAATATTGCAAGACCATCACGTGACATATCGAGAGATCGAGACGTTCTTGGACATTAGTGGGACCAGCATACAAATAAAATTGCATGACCATTTAGCTGTTAAAAAAATTTTTTCGCGTTGGATACCACATAATTTGACCGGTGATCAAAAACAGACTCGCGTGGATTGGTGCAAAGAGACGCTTAAAAAATACAACCGCGGAACTTCAAAATATGTCTACGATATTGTCACAGGTGACGAATCGTGGATCTACTCATATGAACCCGAAAATAAGCAGCAGTCGACAGTGTGGGTCTTTCAAGGCGAACAAAATCCAACAAAAGTTGTTCGTGCACGAAGTACTGCAAAACAATTGGTTGCCTGTTTCTTTGGAAACACCGGGTATATTGCGACCGTTCCTTTGGAAAAACGTAAAACAGTTACTTCTGAATGGTACTTAACCATTTGCTTGCCAGAGGTGATTGAAAAATTCAGGGAAGCCAATCGCCGAAAACGAATTATACTGCTCCGCGATAATGCGAGTCCACACCATTCTGCACAAACATCGGCCTTTTTGAAAGCCCAAAATATTGATTTAATTTAAGTCTTCTTGCATTTGAAGCACTTATTTGGTTTTCGTGTCTTTCGAGCAACTAAAGCAGTCGTATCTTCGGTTTTCTCATCACGACGTGCATTTTCTTGAAGCAATTTTGATTTGACAGTTTCGCTTGACAGTGACGTGTTCGAATTTTCTAGAGCCATAATCAACGGATCATAATCGCTTGTCAAACCGCTGAGCAAAATTACGGCCACGAAGTCGTCTTCCAAAGCCGCTCCGATGTCGCTCAGTTGTTGCGATGAATCCAAGACCTTGTTCACGTATGCCTCCATACTGACACATTCGCTTAATTTTGTAGCGAATAATGTACGAAGCAATCCGAGTCGTCTACACAAGCCTCTGTCCTCGTACGCCTTCTGCAGGTTGTCCCATGCCTCGCGAGCCGTCTTGGCGTTTCGAATCAGTGGAAACACACAAGGCTGTACGTTTAAGGCGATTTTCGCGAGCGCCTTCTCCTGCTTCTTTTCGTCGATTTCATTATTTTCACGCTTTCCCACATAATCCCAAAGATCGTCGTGAATAAGCACCATCCGCATGACGAATTTCCATGAATTATAATTTTGAATTCCGGATAATTTTTCGATCGAAACATTCTGACTGGCAGATGCCATCTTTTGTTTTCATGCGAATAAATTTTGAAAATATTTGTATCGAAATCACACGCGCACTTTTTTGGAATCTCGTGATTACCGTAGCTCTGCTACCATGTTGCTACTGAAGTAATAATCTAAGATGACAGAGCGACTAGGTAAACAAACATTGACATTAGTTTTATTATTCTAACCAGCTAGTTTATATCGGTCACATATAAGAACTCTATGTTCCAACATCATCCACCATAAAGTCCTGATTTGGCTTCCAATGATTTATTTTTGTTCCCAAACATCAAAAATAAACTGCGTGGTCAACGATTTTTGACACCCGAAGCAGCGGTCGACGCGTTCAAAACGCATGTTTTGGAGGTGTCCCAGTCGGAGTGGTCGGACTGTATTCAAAATTGGTTCTACCGTATGAAAAAATACATAGACCTCACAGGAGAATATTTTGAAAAACAATAAAGTCAAGTTTTTTCTTATAAACTTGTTAATAATTTCAAATCCCGAAATATAAAAGGCAACCCTCGTATGCTATAATATTACAAATACATCATTATACGCTAGAGACAGAAATATTCATTTTTGTATTTGTTGTGTAATTTTCTAAATGTGCTCATAGTCAATCCAGTGTTAAATGTCGCTCTGTAAGGAACGACGTGATGAATGAGAAGGATATTATAACTACATATCCATAGGGAACTGAATTCGTGTCGATATCTCATTCAGTTTTACCATAATATCACGAGCATACTAACTGGAGACTAGTAGAGACGTATAAACCTGTGCTATACGTCTTTTGCTCATTGTTAGTACCATTGAAACTAATTTGAAACTGTGTGGCTATAATTATCTGTTGATAAATTAGTAAAGGAAGTGCTTTAATCTCTATTTTGTATGATTTGCTGAAAAGGATTTATTCCAATAACGACTTTGGATCTGAGACATATTTTTAAATTAAATAATGTGAATTTTGGTACTCGTCTTACTACTTCTGATCATTCCTTAGAATATAATAGATAATTTATGTTAATTGTGATTACTAATGGAGTCTGGTCAATGAATGATAAAAGTCTAAAAAAAAGTTTGTAAAGTTGCAAATCCAATGATTACGGAATGTGGTTCGCTGAAGCCATACGAGGTGCTACACGTTGGGGGGTTATAACATGATTGAGAACAGAGAGAACAATCTGTATGATGTATATTCCTTATCTTCTTCTTTTACATGACATATATTATTTTACATGACTTTACGGAGAGTAATCAAAATCGGTACTCGTTAGCCAGACTCTTAAGGTTTAAAGTTTATAAACTGAGAACGTTATTAGAAGCAATTGTTTAAAGTGTGACCTTATAGCTCATTATTATTATTTGTAGCCAAAACTGTCATTACGATGCATTAAAACAACGAAGAAAATGATTTCTTGTTTATTTTCTCAACCCATCCTCAATCCTCAATACTCATTAGGACTTCATTTTTTACCTCAAAAGGAAAAAAACGGAACCTTTAGGTATAGGATCACTCGCGTGTCTTTCTGTCTGTCGGTCTGTCTTATCCCTCCCTCTATTATATCTGATTTGCTCCGACACTCCTGGACCGAATGACTTGAAAGGCCATAGTCGGATTTTCATAGTAAGTCAGCCTTTAAATCAACCAGACTCTAGTATTTTTTTGTGAGTACCTCTTATGGTGAAGAATATTTCTGCTGAGTATCAACGTCCTATCGGTGACAGTTTTTGACTTATGATTTTTTTTAGTTTTTTCTTTAATGTGTTGTATCTCAGGATGTATAAAAGCGAATTGCTTCAAATTTTGAAATAATGTTCTTTATTTAGATATGCATCGAATTTAAAAAAGTTAATATCGATTGACGTATAAAAAAACCAGCCAAGTGCGAGTCGGACTCGCGCGCGAAGGGTTCCGTACCATTATTAATTTATTATTAAAAAAATACAGTTAAATCAACCTACCTCAAAAACTATAAGAGATAATTTAATCAAACTAAAAATCGTTGATAGAGTTTATTAATGTGCATAACATTTATTTTTTTTAGAATTTCATATCGCGTAGTTTAAAAAATAGAGGTGGGGGGGTCATATTTTTCAGACTTTGAGAGCTGATATCTCGAAAACGATTTGCTTAAATAAAAATAAGATTTATAAACCTTCATATCATTTTCAAAGACCTTTCTATTAATACCCCACACGTTTATATACAACTAAATTTTTTTTTCTATCCCTCAGTTACATGTATGGAGCGCCCCCACTCTAATGGTTTTTTTTACAATTTAGTATCATAATCCTGTAGCGGTTCATACAACACATATCCTTACCAAATTTCGTTACTGTAGCATTTATAGTTTCCGAGTAAATCGGCTGTGACAGACGGACAGACGGACAGACGGACATGACGAATCTATAAGGGTTCCGTTTTTGCCATTTTGGCTACGGAACCCTAAAAAAGAAAAAAAAAGACCAAAACATTTTTCATATTTTTTTTGTGTACCTATGAAGTAGTGACACCTCTATTTTCTTTTTCTAATTATAGACCATACATTGGCCTACTAGTTGCCTAAGTATCAAAATTTTCCAAGCGGTACTTCTTACCAAAAATCGGCAATATGTGTGGTCAAGTTCTGCATTCAATCGGTGTTTTTCAATGTAGTATACAAACTCTTCATTTATATTTGAGTTTTCTTATCAGGTTATCTTATTTAAGAGTAATATTACATCTTCAATCGACAAAGATGCTGACAGTAATACACTAAACCGGTTTGCTTCACTCGGAGACCTCAGTATTTTTGTAGTTTTAGTAGGCCAATGTATGGTCTATAATTAGAAAAAGAAAATAGAGGTGTCATTACTTCATAGGTACACAAAAAAAATATGAAAATTTTTTTGGTTTTTTTTTCTTTTTTTTATACGACAATCGATATTCATTTTTTAAAATTCGATGCATATCTAAATAAAGAACATTATTTCAAAATTTGAAGCAATTCGCTTTTATACATCCTGAGATACAACACATTAAAGAAAAAACTAAAAAAAATCATAAGTCAAAAACTGTCACCGATAGGACGTTGATACTCAGCAGAAATATTCTTCACCATAAGAGGCACTCACAAAAAAATACTAGAGTCTGGTTGATTTAAAGGCTGACTTACTATGAAAATCCGACTATGGCCTTTGGCACACATAATGTAAGTTTGTGATCCAACGATGCATGTGAAACGTAAACACATATTTTTTCCCCTCACTAACTCGTAAAGCGCTCTTTTATCCTTTAATAAGAGCGGGCAAAAACATGGTAAAAACGCATATTATTCACTTGTGAGCCAAAGTAATCTCTAATTTCTATGGCACTGCCTAGTATAAGTGGATATGTATGACCATAGTAAACATGCGCAATCGGAGCTGACATGTTAAATTGGTCAATGCTCAATGGTGATTTTGTAACTCATTGGCTATATTTAAGTACCTACCATACGTATACCATTAGTACCATACTACGATACGTTTCGATATTAAGTTAATTTTTTTTTTGAGTTAATTTACTGGATGAGATTTTATTCATATTTCCTCGCGATAGTGAGGGGAAAAAAGTTTTATTACACTTGGCGGAAAAGTTTGTTCAACTCTCGTGCCTTGAGACCTTCGCAATGCTCAAGATTCCAGATTTTTGAACCACTCGCTACGCTCGTGGCTCAATTTTGGAATCTTTCGTTAGCCCAGGTCTCAATATTGGCACGACAGTTAAACAACAACTTTGCCCCCTTGTATAATAATAGTACATTGTGCATCAAGGGAGGTAAGTACGGAATTACTAAAGAGAGTGTTAGAAGTAACCCGCTTTTTGCCAAGGGAATAATGTTTTGCTTTTCGTGAGATTTATGTGACATATAATCCGGCTTTGATGAGCATGAGGTGTGAAATAGTTGTTTTCATCACACTTGCTGCCTAAGCGCGCCATGGTTTGCGCGCGCAGCGGGAGTAATAGAAAAGTGAAATTCCCTAGGGTGTAATAGAAATGTCAGTACGTCATTTAATAATGTTATTTTTTAAAATTCATTTTTTTGTCGGCAGGTGTGATGAAAAACATTGTATGCATCACGGTCGGTAAGCGGAATACTAACTCGAGTCATTAAAGCCCTCCGCCTAACGGCGTCGGGCTTCTAACACTCTCGTTGATAATTCCGTACTTACCTCCCTTGATGCACAATGTACTATAAATATCAATTGTACAATGTACATGGTTAAGGGAAAAGGATTAAAAAACATGGTAATTAAAATTAAATGTGCCAAAGGAAAAGTCGATTAATTTCAGTGACACAGAAGTTTGATCCTTTTCACTAAACTACGTCCAATCGAATCGATTTAAAATTGAATACACATAGGCTTCGTCTAAGGGTCCAATAAAAGACAATATCTCGGTTAGGTACATGATTAGCTCTGCTGGTGGCAGTTCGATGCCTATTGGGTCGAGAGGCGTCCGGCGAGCAACCGACAGGGCACTACCCGTCGGAGGGCTCTTGCCTTCCTCCTCAAATATGCAGCCATACCAAGCAATTATCGACCGTAGCTTCCCACCCTAGGACACATAATCAGCTACGGCGTCCTCATGAGTAACAAAGTATTAACTGACAACCCCTATGTCTGCCCTATTGTCTCGTCTTTCTATTGTTAAAAACTGGAGTAGAGAACTAAATTCCTGATTAGGCAAGTTTTGTCTCGATGACGTCTATTCTGCATGCATTTAAGACAACAGGCCCATATTTCACCACTGACAGGTACTACAATTGTAAAATATCAATGTTACTGACGTCACAGTGACGTCAGTAACATTGATATTTTGTGACTCACATACCTCTGTAGGCTACAGCTACCGCTATTGATGGTCTATGACATGTGTTTTTTGCCACCAATAGAAAAAAATATGAAAAAAAACTTTATTACATCGTTAATGAACTACTTTTTATTTTCTGAAATTCGTGACAATTGTCGCAAGGTTTAGAACAATTTTCATTAGGTACATACGTCTTGACATTTGACGTGTTTTTTGTGACAATTGTAATTTTGCTTCGCAAAAAAGCACTTGTTTACCTACTGTTGATTTATTAAAGTTCCTACACTACATTTTATATTGGTGACAAACAAACGCACGGCCCTTCCGATGGTGAGCGGTAACTGTAGCCTATAGACGCCCCCGGTTGCAGAAACAATTACAATTGTATTAAGTAGGTAGGTAGGCCGAAATTTTTGAAAAATGACCCACCCTAATGTGTATCAACCTAATAATAATAATAATAATCCGGGGCCCATCTTGTCGGCGGCGAGTCACAGCCTGCCTCGATAGCAAAGAGAAATCATTGTTATGACCGGACCTCTTTTCTATACTTCCACATCACCATAGCCCATTCGTATTTTCCATTCCTTCTCAATAGTCTCTATATGCCTGCTGGGACCGGTTTACGGATATTTAGTATGTGTATGTATGTATATAAGGTCCTAATTTATTAGTTGCAGATATTTTAACACATGATACTTTACATTAAAATAATTAACTTTAAATATAAATTAAGAAATCTTTTCATGTAACTTTTTTGATTTCATTTTCCTAACAAAAAAATTAATTATAATTTTGTCAAAAAAAAATCATCATGTACATTATCACATGTCACAATAACACTGTCTGTCATGTCATCAAACGGCACAATCTAATGGAAAATAACATGACATTGATAATCGAGTATTTCATTTATCGACGTGAAGTGGCCAGTTCCAGTTAAGTTGTACCTAAAAGAGGCACTAGAATCTGTTCAAAGAGTTTTCATTTAATAATCACATAAACAGGGTGTCTTTACGTAGCAAATTTGTTTTTCCGTTTTCTCCAAAAAAACATCGTAAAAGCTATAATGTTTCACGGTTTAATATACTCTAGAGACCGAGTACTATCAGCTGTAAAAATATCTGTATCTAATAAATTAGGACCTTATATATGCAGGTGTACAACACACCAAATTTCTCCAAAGGGAGTCTACGTCCCCGCGCAAGCCTATTAAAAACTGGGATTTGTAAGCCCGTGATTCAATAGGAGATACAAATAATAATGATCCAATGTATCTAATTATATTCTTGCCTCTCTGGGCTTTTAATGAATAATTTCGGCTAGACATAAGTACTTATAATTTAATGCAGACCATTTTTTAACACCTACAAACTTCAATAAATATTAAAATCTCATGACGAAAGCTCTGAATAATCCAGTTGTTAATCTAATTGTTATTCCGCCGCTGTAATAACGCCAACGTAAGATGTTATTTACTGTGCGCATATTAAATTGCTTGTACAAAGCGAATAAGTTAGATATGCTGCATCTTGGAGCCGCAGTGCATCGCAAATTATGATTTATGCCCCTGCGCTGGTGAAACTTTCATTTACCGCCCGATATATATCCGTTGAGGTTTCATTATACTAACCAGAGACTAGTCAGTTACAAAGACTGGTGGTATTTAGGGTCAACAGACTAAGGACATGGTGTAGGTAACGAACTATTTGGCTACTTCAGATTCTACAAAGTTTGTATTTCATGCTGGTTGGTTGGTTAACTATTAATGTGCAGCGAAAGTTGAAAACCTCCTCATATTTTTATAATAGGGGAGACCAGGTATGAACGTAACAATTTTCAGTTTTTGATTTTTTATATTTTTTTGGTAGCAGTTGTCAAACTTTGCATCTATAAATGCAATAGACACATATTTCATGTATCTTTTGGTACCAAAATAAACTTCATACATCGAATAGTTTTACAGAAAAATGGCTCACAGTGAAGGATGGAATTTGTTGCAATTATCCCTACCCCCAGGGCTGGTTGTAACAGTGCATAGGGATAATAGAAACAAAGTAAATAACTATAAAATAATCAATATAATTATGTGTAATTAGTATTTTTAAGTAATCAACAGTATTACAATATCACTATCTCAAAGACAAACATTAACAATGAATGAATGTAATTAACATTAGGTATTATATGAGACGAAATTAATTTATACCTATAGGATATATGAGTGATGTGAGAGCAATCAACTTTCTGTGTCTTATTATAAATGGCATATAAACAAATGCTTAGGTGTAATCCGAGGAATTAAATGCTTCCTGCATTGTCCTTATTTCTGAGTATACCACTAAGCTAAACAAAGTACTTAATATGATAAAAAAAATGTGTTTTACTCCTCATCGACAGTGAATATTTGTTTCCAGAAACAAACCCCGCCTTGGGTAGTGCCGCTGAACTTTCAAGTAAACCTTTACTTTACATGTCTATTGTCTATATAAAGTGATGTGAGCCAGTTGGTACGTCTTTGCTGCGTCCCTGTAGGGCATTTAAAAAAAGGATCACCTCAACTGCAGCTAAAGCTATAATTTCTATTTCGGTGGACTTCTGTCTGTTGTTATTTTGTGTATAATAGACAATCTGCAACAAAAAGGCACTAAGTATATGAGTTATTTAATAAACGCTAGCACATAGGTGTACCAATGAGCCTCCAATTTGGAAATCGGGATGAAAGTAACAAGTTGTTTCAATCATCCCTGGGTATCGAATTTCCAGAATCCCACAAACACGTAGCAAAAAAACGTAAAAAGCATCATTAAGACATTGATTTGCAACCGTCAAACTGTAAATGATTAGTGACTTTACAACACCCATGCAAAACGCAAGCTATAGCGTTTACCATGAAAAATCTAGCTAAGATTGAAAAAATCGTTAAAAACTTACTTTTGACGCATTTTTCTGGGACCATAGCACTACACGCATAACCTGCCATCACAGCACCGTGGGCGTAACTGAGGTTAGGGGGGAATCGAAATGGCATCTAATGCCCTGAAGGACGTTGGGATAGGTGTCGTAGAAAAATTTTAAATGAATTTGTTACGTTCATCCCGCGTTACTTTTATACCTGGTCTCCCCTAGGTATAATGTGGACAAAACTTCAGAACATTCCAAAAACTAAAATAAAAATAACTAAACCAAACTACCAAATCACCCAAGTTGCTTGCAAGTGGGGGAGAATACCGGCTACATAATAATACTGGCTATATTTTCTCTCTGGGTGGCAATATCTAACCTCTGACCAAGAAATGAGCCAGCCTTATGGCCACCGTTGCCTCAGACAGCATATTACCTAACTGCTTAAAAAGTTTGAGGGACTAGGGTCTCCACCGTGAAAGCCGCAAAGTCATTATCTCTTACTTGACGTCATCCACGATAGTACCAGGAAACGCACATTGCTGTCTTCATTATCAATCTGTCTCTGGTACGGTCTGGGTTCGCTCATTAGTTGCATGCTCGGATGTCGTTGCTCGTGCCGACATGGACGGTAGTACTTACGACTAATTGTTGTGGCCTTCCTACTCTATTAACATTATTAGGGTACGTGTGAACTGACCTTTTTTTACGCTCTCTGTTATTACTTATTTAAATTACATAATTATATTTTTCGCAAAGGTAAATGAATAAATGTGTCGTGAATGGCCTGGCTCATCAGAGAATTGGGTATAGGGTTCCTCGGGATAGTAGGTAGTCAAAATTCCTTCAGTTCTACCTATGCAATCTACCTAACAGGTATGTATAATTGTATATCAGAAAATCAACTAACGTAAGTGCATATTTTGGCGCAGCGCGCATCAGCATCATCAAAATCATAGTGGACACACTACTGCGATCGCTAACCCGCTTGCCTAGCGCGCAAGGGCTGATAGGACCTGTAACAAAAAAGGGTGGGGGGAGAGGCACATTTCTTTTTCTTTTGGAGCCATTATTTCCGAAAATATTGACTTTAGAAAAAACTTCTTTTAAGACCCTTATTATTTTTAAGAGACCTATTCAATGATATGATATCCCACACTATAGAATTATATCAAATAAAAAAAAAACATCCCCACTTCATTTGGGGAAGTACCCGAATATTTTTTTTTTTCTAGTTTTGTATTGTACCACTTTCTTGGCATGATTAATATTATACCTGTACCGTACCAAATTGCAGATTTCTAGTATTAACGGCCATGCTGCGGACAGACGGACAGAAGGACATGGCGAAACTATAAGGGTTCCCTTTTTGCCATTTTGGCTACGGAACCCTAAAAAGATGATTTAACTTGCCAGTCATCATGCCTTATGTGTTTCCTTTACATTGCTGCTCGATAAATTACCCAAAAAATATTACGCTTTGGTAGTTAAGAACAACTCAAAATTATCTTGCAATATCGATGCACAGTACTAAAGCCTACGTTAGGTTAGGTTTGAGGTAATCCCCCGTGGGGTGCCCACCTAGTTATGGTGGAGGGGATCAGTAACCGTGGACTGGTCAAGTGGTCACCCACGGTAAAGCGAAGAGCCACCCAGGGCCGGCCAGTTTTGGGCCGCCGGCTGGCCCGAGGAGGACGCTCCAAGTGGACTCACCGAGCCCGCTTAGGACGCGTGGAGCTGGATCACAGGGGCAGAGGCGTGATGGTATTACGGAGCGCCACTCTCCCTACCACCTGCGACCTTGGCGGGGCCGTTCCGTTGCGGTATACCGTAGGCCTCATTAACCAAACGGGACACCCACATAACCGTTCGGGTCCTCTTCTGCACCCGGGCGGTATTCGTAAAGCAGTTCTCCCCTCCTAAACAAAAAAGAAATGTTTGAGGTAATATTGAAAGGCACCTGAAAACTATACACGTTGTAGATATTTTTCATGTGTACGTCGAAAAATGGAGCTAAAATTATAGCTAACGTATTTACTTTAAGCCGGATAGGTAGGATTTCAGTTTTTCCCATTCGGCGAAACACTGTGTTCCTAAAAATGCATTATTCTTTCTTTATCATAAAGCGCATTAGCGGAAAAATGTTCCAGTATCATGCACGAAACATGACATAAATCTTCCTCGACGTCACGGAGCACAGGCTAAAGGCGGCGCAGTCGGGCAGAAAATTGCGAACTACCTACACAGTGCAAGTATCGTAATCAGGAGCACTCTGAACTTGGAGGAGGGGACAAAAACAAAAGGATAAATTTGACATTTTTCTTGCTTAATGTCATTTCACGGTATAGAGATAGTTTCTAAGAGATTTTGTTTTCTCTTTTTCAAAATGAAAAAAGGTCTTAGTTCTTTCTGAACACCTTTTAAAATACTCCTAGGCTAGCCTAAACTACTACTTATATAGGATGTAACAAAACGGTGATCTGTTTAAGGGCACATTCAATATCATGTACGTTCCTACTTCCTGCTTAGCAATGAGTAGATTTTTTCTAAATACTTACATACTTATTTTTTTCTATTTGACCGGCAAGCCTCATATCTACTAAAATATTTTTATGATCAGACAGTTTTTTCTGAAAATGACACTAAATATGCTTCCTCTTATATGGATCTTCGATTTTTGTATAGTAAAAAAACAAGTGTTACTTAGGTGGATACCTATCTACAACACGGTGCGCTGAACGCAGGCGACGATGTGGGCGGCGGTGCGAAGATTTTTAATCAGTAGGTACAAGTAAATGCATAAGTACAGGGTGCACCACGGGTCGACTTCGCCCACCCAAAATTGTTAGCATTGCGCCGCCGTGCATCATAGATTCAAAGTGCTAGTTGTACGTACTTAGGGTTTGTTTTCGATCACGCTGTCACCTGCTGTAGTATTTCATTTTTGTAAGATCTTAAGCGACCTTAAAACTTGTATTTTTTAATTTACTCTACTTGGAGCAAATGATCAAGCCAATTTAATACCCAAGTACATTTAATTGTTAATATCTAAGTACCTGTGTACTTAGATATTATTACACTCGCGGGCAATTAATACGGGCCAAATGAAATTTTCATGGAAAATGCTGGAAACATGCTGATTACAAATATATATTTTTTTATATTTATAGCACAAGTGAATTTCCCTGAAATTTTCACCCAATGCAAGAAACATGGAACTTTATCGTCAGGTGACTCCGCAGATATAAAAATAGCAAGTCATGATTAAAAACTCGTATTACATACATTTTAGGTGTTTTGTTTTAAACATTCTTCATTTTTGTCTTTACAAACAATCTAACGACAATTTTAATGTTTTTTTGGATTCAATCATAAATTCAGGGAATGCCAGTATAACCCGATTTAAAAATAAATTCTATCTTGTTTTTCTTTTTTCAAAATATTTATTTTCAAAACAATAATTTATGTAAATACATTAAATCTAACTAATCTAACCTATATCTAAGATTTGCCCATTCTTTGCATCTTTAGATTCTATCTAATTTTAAATATTTTATTATTTTTGCAGTTTTTTCTATGAAAAATTGTCCGTATTCATTGACCGAGAGTGTAATACTGAAATCATAATGTATTGGCTGCTTAAAGTTAAAGTACGGATTATAATTAGATTGTATTCCCGCTACGTCGCTTACATCTTCATAGTGAACATTGCACATGCTCGATGGGAATATTTCAACACGCGCCTCGCAATGTTGCCTTTGTATTCAAAGTTAGTGCCGACTCTGTTACAATTTGTAGAAAGCAATATGTCGTCCAGGATGGAACGTTCGGTCGGCAAGTGCTACTAAAGCGCGCGTAGTCGTAATAGTTTAAGTGGATAGCTAATACTAAATACGCCATGATATTTTTAGACCTTGGTAGTAGAGTTTATTTATAAGCGACAAAAATATACAAAATTAAAACTATAGTATTATGAAACTACACTATAAATAAATATATATATACTAAACTAAATCTAAAAACGGCCCCCGCGGCATGGTACCAAAGATGCTGGCAGCATTACCCCGCCGGATCGCGAGGCTAATCTGGGTGCTTAGACAAGTTGCCAATCGCTTACGCTTAATCGCCAATCGTAAACGAAAGACAGCTAACTGTCTTTGTCGCACTAATATGAAAGAGTGACAGAGAGGGGAAACTACGATACGCTACTAAGCGCTAGCGATTGGCAACTTGGCCAAGCATCCTGTTGAGCGAGGTAGCTGCCAGCTCTTGGGTCACCTGTGGTATCTTTGAGTCTCTTTGAAATTTGTTTAAAGAGACTCAAAGCACCAGAGCCCCACGGACCCAGGGTCTCGACGCCGAAAGGGATAAAATTATAGTCAGCGCCGAGAACACTATTTTCCTACCTTTTGTAGTTGGAATTAATTTCGACAACATTTTATGTAGAGGGTGTCATCACACTGAGCAACTTTCCACCTACAAAATCGCCTAATTATGAGTTAATGCTGCTGCCCATCATCAATCTTCTATAAAGAAATAACTTTATCGACACTTATCCCTTAGTCGACTCTTACGATACCCGTATAAGTAGATGGAAATAATTGAAATAAGATAATTCTCGAAAACTTTAAAGAGATTTCCAGTTGGCAAGGCTGATGCTTATGACAGACACTGAACCAGTCTCCAGCGCCATTGATTCGCCGCGGGGCTGTCACTCGAGACACGGCATTCAATTAATAAAACGTATTCACGGCACCGGTTCTTCGCTAACTCGCCGATTCATCTCACAGCCGGAATCCTATAAATTCAGCTAAAATGTCGTATACCTCACCATTCGAATGATTAGCGGATGTCTGTGGTGGACACTTCCAATTGATCTCGATTATATGAATATTCGTAGCTTTGGAGATGAAACTCAATTCATTAGTTTTATTGCAGGATTATATTTAGTACTCTATTAATATTTATCATCGATTTCGTTTTGAGGAAGCTGAGAGCGCCAGTCAGGGGATTTGTAAACTTGAAGAGGTCGTTATCTTGCTTGTAATTATGTTAAGCTTATAAATTATTAAAGTATAACCTATATGTTATAAATTATAACAAACGTAAAATGCGTAAATGTATGAATGCGTAAGTATATCAAGTCGAAGGTAATACGTACTTACAATAGTACATTACTACCGAGGCCGGGAAGTGACTGGTTGCCGGCCGAATATATGTAGGCGGACGAGCGAAGCGAGGCCGGATAGTATTCGGACGGCAACCCGTCACTTCATGGCCGAGGTACGTATAATGCTTTTCTCAAACATGCAAACTGGACTTGCGCGCGAAGGGTTTCGTACCATTATCATTAAAAAAATACAGTTAAATCAACCTATCTCAAAAACTATAAGAGATAATTTAATCAAACTAAAAATCGTTGATAGAGTTTATTAATTATGCATAACATATTTTTTTTAAATTGTATACCACGTAGTTTAAAAAATAGAAGGGAGGGACACATTTTTCAGACTTTGACAGCTGATATCTCGAAAACGGTTCGCTTAAATAAAAATGTGATATATAAACCTTCATATCATTTTCAAAGATCTTTCTATTGATACCTCACACGCTTATATACATCTAAAAAAAAATCTATCGCTCAGTTACATGTATGGAAGGCCCCAACCCCAATTTTTTTTACTTTATAGTTTCACAATTTTGTAGCGGTCCATACGACACATATTCTTACCAAATTTAATCACTGTAGCATTTATAGTTTCCGAGTAAATCGGCTGTGACAGACGTACAAACGGACATGACGAATCTATAAGGGTTCCGTTTTTGCCATTTTGGCTACGGAACCCTTAAAATGTATCTTCTTTCTAAGAAATTATAAGTCAACTACATAACCAAGTCTTTGAAACACAACAAAAGTCAAATACGACACCGACACCTCATTTTTTTAAGTTTGACCTGTTTGAAAGGTGCATATTTTTCCTTTTAAAGCGGTATTAGACGGTCGCGGTCTGTTTGGTCCAATTAATCGCATGCGGTGATCGGGGCCGCCGGATCGCACCTTATAATACTGCTTTTTAAATAATATTTTGAGTAGTTATTGTACATATTATTAATTATATAATTTAAATACCTAATTATAACTGCAAAATATTAGCCAATCAATTTTCTTAACACTAATATTACTTAGAGATAATTATTGGCTAAAAGCCAAGATGCTAGGTCACAACCCTATGCCAAATGAAAATTATTAAAGAGGCAGTTGCCGGCCTCGAGGTACTTCCCGGCCGCTTTTTAGGCATGTAACTACAACATTTTATTGCATGTTTGAGTAAAGAGTTTATTACATGTTAGTAGACAAATATTTTTTTTCTTCTGGATCGTTTATCACCGAAAATGTTGACTTAAATAGTAGATTAGGTACATGCCAAACCATGCCGACAAACATGTGATCCGAGGCTTTCCCATTTAACGGCCGAGATGTGTATACTATTTTTCTGCGCACGGGCCGGCAAACAACACTTTGCCGGCTGCTGTGCTAAACTAAGTTGCCGCTTGCCGGCTCCGTTGAGCAGAAAAATAGTATACATAGCTCGGCCGTTCAATGGGAAAGCCTCGGATCACATGTTTGTCGGTCTCGGCTTCGTCTCGGCCTACAATTAAATGTTATCCGAGACATTTCCCACTTAATTTTTATCAACTATGGAAAATGCCTGATAAGAAGAAGGGGCATAATTTCTAGATCTAGTTACTAGGTCCTAGGTCTATTAGGTTTTTTTCGTAGTCAAAAAACATTCTTCAAAAATTGGAAAAAATACCACCTCCCCTTATCTCCGAAGCTTACCAAAAAAATTGATGCTTTTATGATGCAAATTAAATGTAGGTATTTTATATTTATATTAGTTATAAAGTTAGTACGGAACACTCGGTGCGCGAGTCAAATGGACTCGAACTTGTCTGGTTTTTTTAGCTCATTTGAATTCCTACCCTCTATTCCGCTAGTGGTCGCCAGTAGTAAATAAATAAAGTTTTAAATCTGACTTATTAATTTATACATACCTATAGTATTGTGTAATGTTTTTAAGGACGCATTTTCATTATCTAGTGTTAGGCGTCGACTGGTTCAAGTCCATAAATTTTTTACACTTATAACCGCTTAACCTCGTGTTTAGTGGTCTAACCCTAGATTGTGCAAGTGGAACTATAAATTGTAGTACAATATTGGGCGTAATTCAACCCGGAAATCAAAATGTAATTTAATGTTCACTTCCACTAAAGACATTACTAATTGAAGGCTCGTACAGATACACGGCTGGCAACCGACAAAGCAACTTTGTTACGCCAAACTAAACACAGTCTAAACGTTAACGTTGTTACTTGTTCATTAGCACATCAAACCAGCGGCGATGGATTGT
>JALPQI010012402.1:0-41071 GCA_025490895.1 Thaumatotibia leucotreta
TCTACCGAAGATAGCCGAAGGTCTTGGCCTTTTTACGAAATTGTAATTTATGGACAAATAAGTATAATTATTTTTATGTTTTGTTTTAATCCTATAGTGTGGGGTATCATTGCATAGGTCTCTTAAAAATAATAAAGGTCTCAAAAGAAAGGTTTTTATCTAGTGTAAATATTTTCGTAGATATCCAACCAGAATAAAAAAACGAGAGGGGGGACCCTCGAACGTTTGATCCGTGGGTTCAAAAAATATGAGAAAAAACATTAATAGAAAACTTTAAAATAAAACTATTTCGGACGTACCTAATCAGCCCTACCGTTTTTAACCCTTAAATGCATGACCTTGACAAAGTTTCATTTGCATATAAACATCACTATGCATTTAAGGGTTAACCTTTTGAACGCCGCTTGGGATGTCATCGGACGTGCCCGTGTCGCCGCCTATACTAAGTTATAATTATAACCAGGGCTCGGAGTTGTCATCGCACGGTAAGACTAATAGCAAGCTATGGAGTCGACATTCGCCATAAATTTAAAATATTATTCATACTCATACTCATTATTTAATTTATCTTAAAATGCCCTTATAGCGGTCGTGCATAAGTTATTACGTATTTTAATATCCAATAAAATCATATATATATTTTTTTCTATATTAGATTACAATTTTAGGACTTGAATATTTCAACATTTACAATTACACAAACTATGCTGAAAATTATCTATAAAGGAGTAGGTAAGGTACTGACCACTAATAAAATTGATTAGTATGTTTGCTGGCAGTCATAACGTATCAATGTCAATCAGTGGCTGCATTTTATTATGCAACTTATTACGAAAAAATTACAAATATTATTTCGTCATTGAACAGCAGAGATGCCATCGCAATTTTAAACGCCCAATCTGTACTATTAAACGGTAATATGCAAAACGAGCTAAGTTATATAAAAGATAACCTTGAACTTATTGTTGATTCAATTACAAAATTGCAGTGTACTACTATAGGTACCTATACCTATTAAGCAAAGTTTTCAAATATTAGACGAATTAAGACAATTTTTAACAATTTTCGGCCCATTGAGTACACTTTGAATCACTTGTACTCAATAGAAATCCGGACTTCATCAACTTAAGGCACATGGCAAGTACTGAACAATTTGAGCGAGTTCTAGAATATGCTACGCTAACTCCCGTTGACGTAAAACGATCTTTTTCAAGTCACAAGTGGATTTTCAACCAATATAGAACCAGTTTCACCCTAGAAAATATGGACAAAGTTGCCATTATTTATTCGTTTTACAATTGTTATTTTGAAATAGACAATACACTTGCCGTACCTTGATTTTGAGGCACTCATTCCGGTATCTACAAGATCTATGGATATTGGAAACTAACAGCACATTACGAAAATAATGTTTTATTTTTTATTTTCTTTATTTACAATTTAATTTGTTTCTATTCAAATGATTTATTTTATTTGTAGTTTAATTTCGTTCTTAATTAAATGAATGAGTATGAGTATGAATTTAGATAATAATTGAATTTTAATATGGAAAATTATTATTTATCATACACCACCGCTATAAAGGCATTTAAAGATAAATTTAATAAATGAGTATGAGTATGAATAAAATTTTTGATTTATGGCAAATGTCGACTCCATAGCTTGCTATTAGTCTTACCGTGCGATGACAACTCCGAGCCCTGGTTATAACAAACTGTGTAGTGCTTGCCACATAACTTACGATGAAATATTTTATTGTTTATAGTTTACTGTGATTGGTTGACATGTAATAATGAAATTATTATGAAATAAATGAATATGAATATGATTAACTTCGTTTTTTACTACCTTGTCATTAAATATTATATTATTATAATTAAATCACGTTTACAAATGTCTTTATTATGGTTTCGTCCCTTTTATTAATGGTTTGTATCTGTGAATTTTACCAGCTATGCAAATTTATTGATGGACGTTGCTACATCACTATTATTTCTCATTTCGTATCTGTGACGTCATGAGCGGTCTACTATTTCAGACATTGGCGAAGGCTTGATTGTTTTTTCGTTGATAAGTTGGCACTAGTAGGGAGAGGATTGATCGCATTAGAAACGTATCGAATCTGAAAATTTCAACGTTGTTTTGCTTAATAAATCATACAATTTTACAATTCTTTTGATAAATAAATATTGTAAGCTCAACATTATAGTACTCACATTGTTAAAACTACTAAACAGTACCAATCTTATATATTTTGTTGACTGAACATAATTTTGAAATATCGAGTAATCCACATAACTAAAATTTTCTATTTTACATCTTTGACGTCACATGCGGTCTCATTTTTAGGACGATGGCGTAGTCTGTGTTAATTATTATAGCGGAATACAATGACTTGGTAGGGGTTACCGATGAACCACGATAACAGAATCTTCCCTTATTTATCGATTCAAATATTCTACCATCTATAAAAAACAGACTTCACTGATAAACCCTGGTAGGTAGGCACTAATACAATTTAAATATATTTATTTCTAAGTTCAACTTTGAAAACTTCCAAGGACTCAAATATGTCAAAATGTCCAAACGGTCAAAACATCCATGGAATCAAAATGTCCAAAGAGTGAATGGTATCACAATTTATCCGTGCGGTGACGGAGTAAGAATACAAAAATCACCGCCCCTCTCTTCCCGTGGGTGTCGTAGGAGTCGACTAAGGGAAATACTGAGTAGCCAGCTTCTCAGCCGGTGGTAGGGTATTTTTACTAGTACCCGCCTGGTTGGCTACCACCGTACATTCGGTGTAAACGCCCGTGAAATGACTTACCTTCGTGTTTGCCGTGTTTCGGGGTCAGCCGGTGTATTTACCAGCATCTAGCGGGCCAGCAAGGCGGTGGCAACTAACAGGTTACTGATTGTCTCCTGTTCGTTGCCGCCGCGATTTGGGCTCTACTTTTCACTTACGATCAGGTGGAGTGGAGCCACTTTGTTGTGCCAACGTTATTTTATTGGGTCGGCAACGCGCATGTGACACCCTGAGGTTGCAGGCGCCCATAGGCTACGGTGACTGCTTTCCATCAGGCGGGCCGTATGCTTGTTTGCCACCGACGTGGTATAAAAAAAAAAAAAAAAAAAACAATGACAAGGATTAGGTACTCTATCATGTACTGCGAGGCCATCACGGCATGTCGTGTTGAGAGTCAAGTTTCCAGACGCTGAACGTGCACCTAGAACTGCCGAAGAAGTATCTACATGGCAATTGCGTATGAAGCGAATGTATCAACACTTTGTGTGGCTACTTAAGTCATTGGGTAACTTGATTCAGTTGAGGACAGATTCTGGTTACGGCAGATTATTTTTATGAGAGATTCGAAATCTTAATTTTCGTCCGCTCCTTCTAAAATTCTAAATAATTCTTCAGCGGACGATATTGTAGACGATGTACTAGACAACTTACGTCATAATTTTATAAGAACATATCGAAGTGATTAAATAGGTTAGCTAAGTAAGGTAAGTCGTATGCATAAATCTTACGTCGTAAATCTAAATATCGAATGAGAAAGTCGACGTAGATATGCCAATACCAATCATCGTCACATCACTAGTGTCTTTTATATAAGACTTTGGCTACGAGACTTGGGGTAAAATCATACATAATCTAATGGTATAATTGAAGTTTATTTTCACCTAGAAAATATAATAAAATCAACAGATCAGTCTCACTGTTACTTAATCAATAATTACTGCGACTTACTTATGCAAAGAACCAAAGTAAGCTCTGTAAAAGTAAAGAATATCTTGAGAAAAACATGAAAAAAATTGTCTTATTTATCAGACTGCGGCGATACGAGCTGGGTATTGATTGTCTGATATATCAGACTACGGCGGTCAAAAGGTTAACCTTTTGAACGCCGCTTGGGATGTCATCGGACGTGCCCGTGTCGCCGCCTATACTAAGTTATAACAAACTGTGTAGTGCTTGACACATAACTTACGATGAAATATTTTATTGTTTATAGTTTACTGTGATTAACTTCGTTTTTTACCACCTTGTCATTAAATATTATAGTATTATAATTAAATCACGTTTACAAATGTCTTTATTATGGTTTCGTCCCTTTTATTAATGGTTTGAATCTGTGAATTTTACCAGCTATGCAAATTTATTGATGGATGTTGCTACATCACTATTATTTCTCATTTCGTATCTGTGACGTCATGAGCGGTCTACTATTTCAGACATTGGCGAAGGCTTGATTGTTTTTTCGTTGATAAGTTGGCACTAGTAGGGAGAGGATTGATCGCATTAGAAACGTATCGAATCTGAAAATTTCAACGTTGTTTGGCTTAATAAATCATACAATTTTACAATTCTATTGATAAATAAATATTGTAAACTCAACATTAATAGTACTCAAATTGTTTAAACTACTAAACAGTACCAATCTTATATATTTTGTTGACTGAACATAATTTTGAAATATCGAGTAATCACATGCGGTCTCATTTTTAAGACGATGGCGTAGTCTGTGTTAATTATTATAGCGGAATACAATGACTTGGTAGGGGTTACCGATGAACCACGATAACAGAGTCTTTCCTTATTTATCGATTCAAATATTCTACCATCTATAAAAAACAGACTTCACTGATAAACCCTGGTAGGTAGGCAGGCACTAATACAATTCAAATATATTTATTTCTAAGTTCAACTTTGAAAACTTCCAAGGACGCAAATATGTCAAAATGTCCAAGGGTCAAAACATCCATGGAATCAAAATGTCCAAAGAGTGAATGGTATCACAATGACAAGGATTAGGTACACTATCATGTACTGCGAGGCCATCACGGCATGTCGTGTTGAGAGTTTGAGAGTCAAGTTTCCAGACACTGAACGTGCACCTAGAACTGCCGAAGGAGTATCTACATGGCAATTGCGTATGAAGCGAATGTATCAACACTTGGTGTGGCTACTTAAGTCATTGGGTAACTTGATTCAGTTAAGGACAGATTCTGGTTACGGCAGATTATTTTTATGACAGATTCGAAATCTTCATTTTCGTCCGCTCCTTCTAAAATTCTAAATAATTCTTCAGCGGACGATATTGTAGACGATGTACTAGACAACCTACGTCATAATTTTGACCAAATAGGTTAGCTAAGTAAGGTCAGTCGCATGCATAAATCTTACGTCGTAAATCTAAATACCGAATGAGAAAGTCGACGTAGATATGCCAATACCAATCATCGTCACATCACTAGTGTCTTTTATATAAGACTTTGGCTACGAGACTTGGGGTAAAATCATACATAATCTAATGGTATAATTGAAGTTTATTTTCATCTAGAAAATATAATATAATCAACAGACCAGTCTCACTGTTACTTAATCAATAATTACTGCGACTTACTTATGCAAAGAACCAAAGTAAGCTCTGTAAAAGTAAAGAATATCTTGAGAAAAACATGAAAAAAATTGTCTTATTTATCAGACTGCGGCGATACGAGCTGGGTATTGATTGTCTGATATATCAGACTACGGCGGTCAAAAGGTTAAATAACTACGGAACCCTATACTGAGCATGGACCGACATGCTCTTGGCCGGTATTTTTTATTCAATCAGCTAGAGCTTCTAATGCTGAAAAAAAATAGACATTCACAGTTCTGCGTTCATAGAATATTCTATTTTGCCCGTAGATGATGAGATGAGATGACGAGGAAGAGGCCGCTAAGGCAAAAGACAAATATATAAATGATTTTAGGCAACATAATACCCCCAAAATTTCAAGAATAACAAGTAACACTGATTTGCTCAATAGATTTTTGCTGACATCCGATCCATACCTACTTAGTTTACAAAATTTACCTCAAAAAAAGAAGGACTCTTTATCTAAAGACTGTATTTCACTTATTACAGATCAAATACAATCTTAATAAAACATTACGTACCGTTTGTTAGACTTTTATAGGTGCGGTTAAACTAAAAGAGCATTCGCTGTTCTAACCTCCCACTCTACGAAATTCGATCGGTTTACAAAACGTGATTGGTTGATTTCTTAGAACGGGCGCTAGAACAGCGAATGCTCTTTCGGTCTGCACGCACCTTATTGCGACTTTTGAATTTTAAGCTCTGTTCTATGAACGCGTGACCACTGTCTGTGCCGTGTACGTGTACGTGTTACACGAACACGGGTATGAGAAACGTTGACACGAAACGCGGACGACCGCGAGCCGCGATTCGTTTTTCTTATATTCTCAATGAAGTTTGACTTGATATTACAATCTATTGATACTATATGATGCGTTTTTCAGCTAGTAGAAGACTTTTGAATAACAGAGTAAACATTTAAAATATATACGTAAAATAATAGTACTCATTCATAGATAAGCACTCAGATTAAGTCATGTACCTGTAGGAGAGCCGCCCAAGACATATTCCACCATCTTTACACCGAGGCCTGCAGTGTCACGTGGCGACAAGATGCTCCCAGCATCGCCGCCTGGAAATGCGACTCCCCTTCGAGTGCCCATCATTGGTACTCCAACGTTATGTTCTATGGCTGTAAATAAAATAAAATATCTGAGGTGCGAGTAAAATACTAGTTACTTAATCTATACACACACACGCACACAGCATACGTGCTCTGAATGCGTTAAAAAAGGTAGGAAATTACTGCCATTACAACAACCAATTTTTAAACGATCTTCCGTGTTATAATCGGTTATACACGTCACCGATCTTTCTACGATAAATTAAAAAATTGGTGCAGCTTTCAAATTTTAATGGGGTCTCTTCGAAATACAGGGTTTTCCTAATACTCGAATTTACATTATCAATCCCCGGATCTCGCATCCAAGCATCATACCATAGTAATTAAATAAAATCCATGTTTGTTTTATAATGGTCTTTTTATCACACCGCGTGCATATAGAGTAGATTATACACCAAGGGGATAAAGCAATGTTTTCCGTCACGGGCGCGACATTGAATCCTGAACGCAACGAAGTACTCGCAGTTTTACATTAGCAGTGAGGGAATTAAGATAAGTCTTGAGTGCAGTGAGGGATTCAAGCTCCCAAGACAAGTTCAAGCGCCCAGTTTTATTCCCGAGGTATATACAAGGTGCCCACGAGAAAACGAAAAATTTTAACAGCATATTCCTGAGACTAAAAGAAGCAAAAAATGTTACATGAGTTTTGGTCAAATCAGCAAAAAAAAAATTTTTTTTTATCTTTTTTTTTGATGTTTTGAATGCCTTAATACACAAAAAAAGGATTTTATTAATCAAACTATCTCAACAAATGCATTTTAAAGTTTTTTTTTTTACATTTGCTAGGTAATTGAAAATATTTTTGTTATTTGATTTCTGTCACTTAAGTGTGATAAGACTCAAGACAACATGGTGACAAAATCGTTTCCTAAATGCGTTTATCATATAGTAACGGTCTAAAACGGTTTTAAGAAAAAATCAAATTTTCTCTTAAAATAGACTCTGAATCCAGAAAACTTCATATGACATTTTTTACCTCAAATTTGGTCAGAAATCCGCTGTTGATATTTTCCCTTTCCGCGCGGGCACCCTGTATAGCGTCGAAAATGTCACAAAAAATCAAATGGTTTCTTTCGGGAATATTTGAAAATGTTGTTTTTTTTGTTTTTTTTTTTTCGGGTATTTACAGACATAATCAATGTCACTGTTACTGTCACTCCTTACCATCTATTTCAATTGACTTTCCTTCGATGACATCGCGTTAACCTGGTAAAAGTGAAAATTTGATCTAATTCGCATCGGTTTAGAGTTGAAAATTATAGTGGAAACTTTCATTGATTTTTTCGAAAAAATCCGGAAAAAAAACGAGCTGTTTGGAAAGAATCGGTATTTAATCCGATATTTTCAACACTAGGTATATACTCTACTGTTCTCACCTTATACGAGACAATAAAAAACAGGCTTAGTAATGTTGGAACCTATGTAAATTGTAAACTACATGTTCTATATCATAGACTTATTTGTATGACTGGTTGTTTGTGTAGCAAAGGCTCATCTAAGCCACGGAATAAACACGCTTTTATATAATTCGAGCAGTTTATTTTTTCTCTAATATGGTAGCAGAGCTTAGGGAAGCGTGTTGTGCGTTTATTCTTTTTATCTTATTTTTTGTGCGCACCAAATTCCAAAATCGTAATGGCGAGTACATCCGGTTCGGGGACGGCCATCGTTCCTGCTATTGAAAAATTAAATGGCATGGAGAACTACGGGTCATGGAAGTTCATGGTGAAAATGGTCCTGATCCAGGAAGACTTGTGGGAGTGCGTAGAGAGCAAAGACGGTAAGGTACCTATTTGCGATGATAAAAAGAAACAACAGAGAGCTCTGGCTCGCATTTGTCTGTGCATAAACCAAGTGGCAATCACGCACGTGCGTAACGCAACTACGGCACGGGAGGCGTGGATAAGTCTTCAAGCTGCGTATGAAGACAGAGGTCTTTGCCGAAGACTAGACTAGAGGGCTAATGCGCCAGTTGTTAGGGAATGAAACTGCAAGAGTCTCCCAACATGGAATCATATCTTGTGAAGATATGTGATTTCGCACAGCAACTAAACGACATCGAAGCTCCACTAAAAGACGAGTTTCAAGCTGTGATAATGTTAAGTGGGCTCACAACTGACTATGACCCACTGATAATGGCGCTAGAAAACTGCAGTGTTAAATTGACGAGCGAACTTGTGAAACAATAGTTATTTGTTTTACTAGGGAGCAAAGTGATTGTTTAACTCTCGTGCAAATATTGAGACCCAAGCAAGCGAAGATTCCAGCATTTTAACCAAGAGCGCAACGAGTGGTTCATAAAATGGAATCTTGAGCGATGCGAGGGTTTTAAGGCACGAGAGTTGAACAAGCTTTGCTGCCGAGTGAAACACAACATTTTTCACCACACTAAAGCGAGGAAACATGCGAAATAAAACTCAAACATAACAAATTAGAAGGTATTTATTTGCAAGTCCTCAACTTCCAAAAAATAAACAAATCAACAAATAATAAAACAATAACCTCAAATATTTATCTTGGCGTAACAATGCTTAAAAATTCAGGATAATTCCAAAATAAGAGTCATGTAGTTATTGACGACTTTTCTGTGATTTTCGGAATTAAGTTAAGTTAAATTCGAACTTGAAAATTAAGAGTGAAAGAAAACAAAACACGACCGAACTCGTTTAAATATTTAAAGAAAAAAATATTCGGATGCGTTCTGAAATTTGCATAGTGTCAACACTCATTTTCCTATTGTTTTTATTTGTCGTATTTTTAGAAACTTTAAATTAAAAGCCTTTTACAACAAAATGTGGTATTTAATTTGGATTTTAGCATATTGAATATAATATTATGAAAGGTTCATGTGTATGAATCTGTTTGAAACTATTGAGTTTTCGAATGTACTGTCTAGTTCAAACGTCAAAAAGCTTATTGCACTCTCAGCTCAGGCCATATAAGTTATTGCTTTAGTCTATCCAGAAGATTAAAAAAAAAATACTTTAACCTTTAGAGATTAAAACATAGTTTTGCGCTCTGAAATTGAAGGACAAACAGCCTGTTTACGAGCAGTGTGGTGAAAAAAATATTACAAGAGTATCAGCGCCGAACCAACGGAACAGACACGAGCAGTGGTTCCGCGATGGTGGCGAAACAACGTGAGGAAAAACCGGTCAAATGTTTCCGCTGCAGAAGGCTGGGCCACATGTCCAAGTTCTGTCCTCAAGAAAACAAGTTGAAAACAAGAAGAGAAAGGATCCCGTTGCGCGAGAGATGGAGAGCATGCTGAGTGCATTGTCGGTAGACCTGCAGGAAGACTCCTGGTGCGTGGACTCGGGTGCGTCGTGACATTTCTGCAATCGGTAATTCGGAAGGATATTCTCAACGACTTCGTGGTGGACACGAACATGGAAGTGCAGGTGGCAAACGGCGTGAAACTTCGTAGTGCGGGATGTGGCAGTACCAAACTGCATGTTAAAGACGGTATTAAAACTCTGCAATGTAGTCAATATTCCGAACTTGTCATGTAATTGGATATCTGTCAGCGCTTTGACATCAAAAGGTTTTAAAGTTGTTTTTTATGCTGATTTTTGTAATATTTATTTTGGAAGTGTTTTGTTTGCTATTGCAAAATGTAAAAATGGTTTATACGAATTACAAACCATTCCGACAACGCGTAATAGTATACCGAGATCGCCTAAGTCTGCGTCCGCTGACCATGTCGCGGCAAACGTGGGGACTGCTGGGCGTGTTATCTCTCAAGATGTGTGGCATCGGCGTTTATGTCATCTGAATTCGAGGAGTATGAACCTACTGAAATCAGGTATGGCCAATGAAATAGACTTTCAGAACTCAGAGTTTAAACAGTGCATTTCTAGCATTGAAGGGAAAAGACCAAAGTTACGTTTTCCGAAGAAATCGTTTACTAGGGCGACTGAAGTCTTGAGGCTGGTGCATGCTGACGTTTGTGGGCCTATGCCGCAAACATCGTATGGTGGTTCGCGATATATGTTTTTATATATTGTGATGGAGGCTTAGGCCCCCACCACGGAAATTCCAGAGAAACACATTTTCAGTCTTCCAATTTGTTTTTATATTTTTACAATATTTTCTATTCATCGTAAAAGTTATAATCTGTTTACATCTTTTCTGTCACGTGATTGAATCTCTAAACTTTTAAAAACCGCCACCGTCACTAAACATGAAATCAAGCAAACTGCTCAAATATTAAAATAAGTTACAAATTATCTAATTTAACGAACAAATCAAATTATTAAATGTTTTATAAAATAAACAACAGCTTCTTATAATTATTTCTATCGTATTATTGTAAACATAAAATAAAAGTAGGTTGCAATTGCAACCTATGCAAGATTCCGCCCGCGAGTAACATGAACATTCGTACAAATACTATTTAAACAAAATGTGACTTTTATATTAGTAAATGGTGAGAAAACCAACGGAAAGTTATAATGATAATTAATTAAATCAATCTTGTTGGCGACGTGCTGTAATAATATGACTTTTCGCGTAAGAATTTTTGTTATTTTATTAAAACGAAAGACGAAGTTTTTGATAAGTTTATTGAATTCAAAGCCCTTGTCGAGAATCAAACAAATAATTCAATTAAGATTCTCAGAAGTGATCGAGGTGGTGAATTGGTAAATAAACGTTTTGACGTATTTCTGAAGCAGCATGGCATATGTCACCAGATGACAGTTCCTCATTGTCCACAGCAGAATTCCGTCGTAGAAACGGCGAACGTACGATTGTTGAGGCTGCAAGGTGCATGTTACAGAGAGCTGGCTTGGATCAGAAATACTGGGCAGAAGCAATGTGTACTGCGGTTTACGTGAAGAATAGATCACCAACCAAGGCCATGTTGGGTGCAACTCCTGAGGAGAAGTGGTCGGGATCTAAGGTAAACCATTTACGAATTTTTGGTTGTATTGCTTACTCTGTCGTGGAAGATCAAAAGAAACTGGATCCGAAATGTATATGGCTTATATATATTTGTTGGCTATTGCGATGATACAAAAGGATATCGGCTCATAAATCCCGTTCATCCTACCCTACTAAATGTATAGTTTCGCGTAATGTTGTGTTTGTAGAGGACAAATTCTATAAAGACCCGGTTCCTGTGGTCAACGAGCCGACTCCGTACATGAATATTAATTATAAATCTGAAAATGTAGGAGTGTAGACGGCGGAACCAGTTGACGTCGCAGAAGAGCCGGAACTAGCGAGTGAGAACGAGCATCAGAATGCGGACGATACCGAGAACGAAGAGACTAGTACTTCGGATGAAGACTACGCTCCTGGGCAGTCATCTTGGGATTCAGACGAATCAAGAAGACTTAGCGAGTTTGAAGAGTCGTTCTTATCGCCATTCAATACCGGAACGAGTTGCGATGCGGAAAGGCCAACTACCGTGCGCGAGGCACTCGACGGTCCTGAGTCTGCGCAGTGGAAAGCAGCTATGAAAGATGAGTATCATTCTTTTCTGGAAAATAAATGTCTGGAACTTGTGGACTTACCGAAGGGAAAAAAACCTGTCAAGTGCAAGTGTTAAGTGTTAAGAAAAAGAGAGGACCGAATGGTGAGCTCCTGCAGTACAAGGCTCGATTGGTTGCCAAGGGATTTACACAAAGAGTAGAGAGAGACAAAGGAAAAACGTTTCGTTTGCTGAAAGCTGTCTACGGATTAAAACAAGCCAGTAGATCATGGAATAAGAAGATAAACGACGTGCTCGTCAAGAAATTGATGTTCAAGAGATTAGCGTCTGAGCCGTGTGTCTACGTAAGATCAAATAACAACAAAATTGTTATTCTTGGCCTTTATGTTGATGACATTTTAGTATTGAGCAACAGTAAAACTGAGAGAAAAAGGCTGTCAAAGAGGAGATAATGAAAAAGTTTGTTATGAAGGATCTTGGGCCCGCAAAGTGTGTACTGGGAATACACGTCAGTCGTAAAGACAGCAAAATAATTTTGGATCAGTCTGGTTACATCAGCAAAGTTTTGGAAAGGTTTAAGATGACAGAATGTAAACCTGCTAAAACCCCGATGGAAGTTGGTTTGAAACTTGAAAAAGCTAAGAAGACTGGAGACTACGAATAAAGGATGCCGGTCGGTTGCCTTATGTATATCGCGGTCTGTACGCGACCTGACATCGCGCATGCTGTGACTGTGAGTATGTTAAGTCAGTTTAACGATTGCTACTCGGAAGCCCATTAGAAGGCTGCGAAGCGCGTGCTTCGGTACTTGAAGGGCAAAAGGGGAATTACAGCATTAAGTATGAGAAGAGTGGGTTAAACGTGACAGGGTCGGCGGACGCAGACTGGGCGGCTAGTGTGGTCGATCGTCTGGCTTCATGTTTAAATTAGGCAATTCGTTAGTTTATTATTGGGAGAGTCGTAAACAACGTACGGTGGCTCTTAGCAGCACGGAGAGCGAATACATGGCGTTATCCGACGCGTGCAAGGAGGCATTGTTCATTTATGTCGGAATGTTTTAGATGTCAAAGTTGTGGTTTACAATGACAATGGCAGATTGCCATTAAATTGTCTGAAAACCACATGTTTCATGCACGGACTAAGCATATTGATGTTAGACATCATTTTATTCTCGAAATAGTCGAAAATGGCATATTAGTTGTAATGCCCTGGACACGACATTGGTCTAAGGCGACTGGCTAAGGCGACCAGAGCGGCGAGCGAATTAAACAAAATCAAGACCGCTAAAGAAGCATGCCACGAGAATTCGCTGTGGGCTAAATCACACGCGAATTTACTTGCGCGACCGGCTAAAGCGACCAGCGGCGCGGCCGGCAGCGAGATTAAACGCACTGGCGGTTTGAGCCATGCCGAGCGGCGCGAACGGTCTTAGCGGCGGCACATATCGGGCGGAATTTTAAAGATCAAAATAATTATTTTGTTTTATTCGCTCCGCGATGTTGAACACAGAGGCGTTTGTAAGTAAAATTTTAAATAGGCCTGCCTTGTGGATGGCACAGCATTCGCAACACAAGTTGTAGCATGTAATAAAACGGTTATGGGAAGAAATATAAGAACATTTTCTGAATCAGACCGGTAAGTTTAATATTATTGTATATTAAATAGGATTGCTTACAAAATAATTTATAAATAATAATTTCGAGACACTGAAGGGCCACTTTTGATAATGACATTTTGCATCCTTTGATTACGTCCCATTCGCTCAATGCGGCCGATGCTTTAACAAAGCCTCTATGTTTTGATAAGTATCAGCGTTTTGTTAGAGATTATTTTGCTTAGTGCTTAGCTTGGTTATTGATATATTGTTATAGTAGTTAAATGTATACTATGCACATACACGGTGTTACGCGAGCACGAGCGAAAGATTTTAACTATGCATTCTAGACATCAAAATAAACAAAAAATATTATGAGACCTAATGTCAATCCCAACAAAAAAATAAATTTTTTTCTTCTTTTTTAGGCCGATTTGAATACTTTTTAACATTTCCAGTACTTTTTATCATAGCAACAATTTGTTTAAATTATTTATTTCAATTGTTTTTTTTAGGTAGAGCTTATTTCGTCAAGTCTATTCGTATTTTTTGATTGTCAGGCAAAAGGTGTGGTAATATTAGAACACATTGTGGTAGTAGTAGCATTGTAATCCGAAAGAAGTTAAATGACGAGTTACGTCGAAAAACTTATTTCGAAAAAAGGTTGATTATTTCATTTTTTTATTTCATTTATTTATTTGCAATCATGATTACACATATATACAAGGTACAATAGCATAATACATGAACCCTGAAGGGTGTGGCAAAGAATTACTTACATTTTACATATAATAAAATCACAATTTCAACAAATACAACCAGATTAAAAAGTCACAGTATTATCAAGTAGCAAGCACAAATACATTAAAAAATTACAATACAAATACCAGAAAAATGTCAGACTAATACTAAAAAACAACAATCAATATGTCATCAGTATTACTATCAGTAACTATCAAAATTAATTAACATTCTAATAAAAACAAAGGAAAAAGTCATTCTAATATGAAGTATTAAATATGTCATCGATATCATAATAACAGCCTTTCAGTAGGAACACCTTGAGGGACTTTTTGAAAATTTGGAGCTCTTGAACGTCTTTAAATTCGGTTGGTAGTTTATTGTACAAACTTACCCCTTGGTTACGTACACAGTGTTTAGCCACTTGCAATTTTGGGCAGAAATTATTAGTAACAATTTTTAATCTTGTTGCCAGGCGAACTTGTCTCTCCACATCTGTTTCATTAAAATTTTTGAAGAAATATGTCAATAGAACATGTACATACAAACTGGGTAATGTTAGAATTTGACAATTATTAAAATGTTCTCTACAAGAAGCCCACTGAGGAATACGCATCATTGTTCTAATAGCCCGTTTCTGCAAAACAAAAGCTCTATTTATATTGTACTTAAAACTATTACCCCAGAACCTAACACTATACCTCAGTTTAGATTCCACTAGGGAGTGATAAACCATTTTTAGGTGTTTAATATCTAGTTCATCTCTTAAACTCAATATAGCATAACAAGCTGAACATATACTGCTTTCAATTTCCTGTAGCTCGTCTTTCCAATTTAATTGTGAGTCAATGCATACTCCTAAAAACTTTACAAAATCTACTTTATTAATTTTACTACCATTTACACTTACACACAACTCATCTCTTGTCTTTGAATTCGTTTTAAAAAGCATGACATTCGTTTTACCCATATTCAGTTTCAAGTTATTTACGTTAAACCATGTTTCAAAAGCATCAAGAGCTTCATTAACCTTTAGATTGAGGTCTGCCATATTGTTTGCTGATATCATAGCATTAGTATCATCTGCAAATGCCACCACCTCCAGATCAGGAACTTTCTTTTGCATGTGGCTAACCAAATCATTCGTATATATAATGAAAAGTAATGGACCCAATACGGACCCTTGAGGTACGCCTCGGGTCACTTCCTTTAACCCTGATTTAACAGTTACTTCTACCTCATTTTCAATATTTTTAATTTCGACAAATTGTTTTCGATTTTTCAAGTAGCTTTGAAATAAATGTAGAGTTTTACCCCAAATGCCGTAATGGCTTAGCTTTTTTATAAGAATATCGTGGTCAACCAAGTCGAAAGCGGAACTTAGATCTAGATATAACCCAGCGACTCTTTTCTTGTTATTGAGTTCCGAAATGACAGTATCAATAAATTTTTCCACAGCATCAGTTGTGCCAATATCTTTCTGAAACCCAAATTGTCTTGGATTTAGAACACAGTGTCTAGCTAGGTGGTTGATCAGTCTAGTTTTAAGTAACTTCTCAAAGATTTTCGAGACGACTGGCAGCAAAGATATTGGTCTGTAGTTTTTAGGGTCATTTTTAGATCCCTTTTTGTATATAGGAAGTATTCGGGCAATTTTTAGCTGGTCTGGAAAAGTCCCTATGTCTAGACATCTGTTGTAAAATTTTGCTAAAGGTTCTGCAAAAACATCCAGACAGTCTTTTAATACAGTAATAGGCATCTCATCATAACCACAAGACCTCTTGCTAGCCATATTTTTAACAAGTTTCTTAATCTCGTACGCTGAAACTGATTTCAAAACCATAGCTTCTTCTACGCGTACAACATCTTGCTCTGGGTAGCAGATGGCACTCGATACATCAACAGATGTTACGCAACTACTGTCAAAAATAGTAGAGAAAGTTTCAGCTACTTCTTTTGGTTCTTGAATAATTTGGCCACCTTTTTTTAGAATAACGTTATTATATGTAAGATTTTTATATCTCGCTCTCTGCCTGTTAACCACATCCCATATACACTTTGAAGAATTCTTTGCAGAATTTATTTCCAATTGAACGGCTATCTGTTTGGCTCTTCTTACAACTTTTTAAAATATAAGTAAGTACTTCTGCCGATATACTAATATGGAAGAATCACATGTTTTTCTATTTATATTAATAATGAACCTCTTCATTTTGCTGGCAACCTTAATGCCTTTGGTAATCCACTTTTTTCGATCATTTTTGTCTAAAAATACTTTCTGTGACTTTAACGCAAAAGATTGTTTAAACATACTTCCCACTGTGTCCATGAAGTCAACTACTCTAACGTGGTCCCATTTAGTTGTACTCAATAGCCTTTTAAAATTATCGCATCCAATTCTAGTTATGTTTCGAATCTGTTTCACCAAAAAAGGCTTCTTACTCTTTAGATTTATCTTATCAAGAATAACACGACAAGAGATTCCAGCATGTCCATCTGCCAAATTATTGTGATCAACTTTAACATTTAAAACGGAATCCTGTCCTAAGTTCGTTATGATATTGTCTATACATGTCTCGCTATTATTTCTAATGAATGTAGCCTCATTTATTGTATGTCTAAAGTTGTAGCATTTTAGCAGATTTAGGAAAACCGTTCGTTCGTAATTATCAACCAGTATATTTACATTAAAGTCTCCGCAAATAACACATTTTTTATTAAATGAATATTCAAGCAGCTTTTCCATTCTCTCAATAAATTCCTCAAAGTTTTGCTTAACAGGTTTACGATAACAACAGGAAATATGTAAATCTGTCTCAATGTCTTTTATACCACATATCTCAAAACTTTCCACCTGGTATAATTGCTTACAAATTGCCAATTCCTCAGTGTCCTTGTCTTTTAAAGCTAGAATGAGTGAACCTCCTCTTTTCCTTACTACTCTAGTATTATAACATGCAAGGTTATAGCTTGGGAAGTTAAACAAAGGGGCCGAAAATTTGTTAAGGAAGTGTTCTGTTAAGCAAATGTAGTGCAACTTATCCTTAAAATTATCCATAAAATTATCTCTGAAACCAAGCCGAATCCAGGAAATTTTACATAACATTTAAGACTCTAAATATGGTCAGGAATCCAGCATTAAAATCTTTCAGAATGCTGACGTTACACCGTGTATACTGTATAGTTTAACGGGTGGTGTTGGAACCTATGTGAACTACATGTTCTATATAATAGACTTATTTGTATGACTGGTTGTTTGTGTAGCAACGGATTTCGAATGCTTTGACTGTTCCTAACACTTCGCTCATCTAAGCCACGGAATAAACACGCTTTTATATAATTCGAGCAGTTTATTTTCTCTAAAAACTCTAATCAGTAATACTTAGTAGATAATATTTATTGCAGCAAATTAATAGTGTAGAAATTAAAAAAAAATTAACATTAAAGCTATATAAACCGGCCAAGAGCATGTCGGGCCATGCTCATATAGATCACAGTGTGTAGAAATAAGAAAAGTAAACAATCTCAACATCACAGAGGTATTTTCTTCTAAATATAAACTTAATGAATTTGGCGTGCCTCAGGGAAGTGTCCTCGGGCCATTGTTATTTCTATTATATGTAAATGACCTTCCTGACATAACACAATATAAATGTATTTTATTCGCAGATGACATATCAATTATAATATCGAGTAGTAAAGTAGAAACCCAAGCTTGTCATGAAAACAACATAAATCGGACAATAGACACAGTTGTTAAATGGATTGAAGGAAATAACTTGTATGTTAATCTAGATAAAACGACGTATTTACACTTTAATCAATCAAGTGAAACTTTGAATTTAAATTATAATGGACAAATTTTGCCACAATGTGACATAACTAGATTTTTAGGAATATATTTAGATAATAAGCTGAACTGGAACGAGCATATTGAAAATGTATGCAAACGAATTAACAGATTTGTTTATGTACTAAATAGGTTACGTAGGACGTCGAATCACAAAACTGCAATGGCTGCATACTATGGACATGTGGAATCCATCCTAAGATATGGCCTTATAATTTGGGGCAACGGAACCGATGTTATAAGAGCCTTTCGAAGCCAGAAAAAATGTATTCGTGCAATCTGTGGCCGTGATCAGCAAGCCCGTTGCAGACAGTTGTTTCCTAATCTTAAAATTTTGCCTTTTCCGTGTATTTATATTAGCCAAATTTGTTAAATTAAACTCAGATCTATTCATCACGGCTAATGATATATACCCCTGAAAAACACGAATTTGTGAGCGACTTGTGGTTGGAGCGCAACAAAGAGCCGCTATATTCAATAAAAATTGCGCTGTAATGTGCGTAGAAATCTACAACAAGATATCGCCTGACATCAAATGCTACCAGCATTGTAAACAAAAATAAGTTTCATGACGAGTTACGTCGAAAAACGTATTTCCAAAAAAGGTTGATTATCTCTGAAACCAATCCGAATCCAGAATTTTTTATATAACAATAAAGACTCCAAATATGGTCAGGAATTAAGCATTACAATCTTTTGGAATGCGTTCGCGAGCATTCCAAAAGATTGTAATGCTTAATTCCTGTTGTCTGTTGTCCAGTTTTTTTTACGGTTATATTTTTTGCCACTTCTCGCAGAGGCACAACTACCAAAAAAAATTACTTAATAAGCAAAGCCCGGACGACGGGAGCAAAAATGAACTTTTCACTAGTGCTTAATGAAATATCGACTATTCTATCGACATCCATATGAACGTTTTTTTCATTTGAAATTAATAGATTATGCTAATTATGTTTCCCTAGTAGTTCCACTTCTTTTCCAGATATAAAAAAATATATAAAAATTTTAAAATTAATTCATCAATTTTTTTAGTCAACACATTCTAATATTTTTAGTGAATAATTTCGCCTTGAGAATGTAAAAGTAATCAACAAGTGCACTTTGACATTTTGAACGACATTAAATCTGCTTTTTAGGCTTTTATTTCGGTTTTGTAACTGTCCTATGGTACTAGGTATTATTGACATATTATTGTGTATCAATTTTAGATCGCAATGCCTCTGATTAGTGATTACGTACGGTTGCATAAATTACTGTTGATCTATACATTTCTAATTCATAAAATGTTGGTATGGATGTCGATAGAATAGTCGATATTTAATTAAGCACTAGTGACAAACGCATTTTTGCTCCCGTCATCCGGGGTTAGTTAATAAGCCACAACTGACAACTACGTATACATTTAAAAAGATTTCGAAAAATAATGGTTGTTCATGTCAAAAAAAAATACGAACGCATGTTTTCGCACCATCTGTACAAGAACACGACAATCATTGATAAATCACTTCCCTTTCGGATGAAAATATTGCCCTTAAAAAGAAATGTGAATATTGTGGAATTGAATACAGTCATACTTGGGACCATGAAGAGTATGATTCTGTAAATATAGAAAAATTGTATTGTTCTGATTGCTCTACTGAATTATTTGTTGAAATGGAATGGTAATAAAAATGATTTATCAATGATTGTCGTGTTCTTATACAGATGCAGGCTTAGCACATGATTGGTGCGACAGTATGTCGCCGCGAGATAGATCTACCGTCCTTCACTAGCTATATTAACAAAAGAGGGACGGATAGACTATCTCGCGGCGAGATACTGTCGCGCCAATCATGTGCTAAGCATAATGGTGCGAAAACATACGTTCGTAATTTTTTTTTGACAGACGCACCATGATTTTTCGAAATCTTTTTAAATGTATACGTAGTTGGCAGTTGTGGCTTATTAAGTAATTTTTTTGGTAGTTGTGCCTTTGCGAGAAGTGGCAAAAAATATAACCGTAAAAAAAACTTTTTTTTTTTCATCCAAGTTTAAAGATATGAATGTCTTTAAAAATATGTATTATGAACCCCATTTCACGCTCTTTAATTCTGAATTTATTTGGTTACTCTCGCTTACTAGGTTTAGTTAACATCACAGTTTAAGATTACCATGATTTATGACATTTTCGTGAATAAGTCTGAAACAAAAGAAGATCGGAGGCTGATATTACGCATCCAGTGTTCTTAGGGCTTCCCACTACTGGCACCTCAAATTATAACCAAATCCCTTGAGGGGGCAACTCTTGTTAGCTTATCCTGCTAGACCCTTTGCTATCAATAAAAAAAGGAATCATGACGTTGAACCACTATTTTTTTACAAATTTTTGAATTTGCGACATCCGAAAAGCACAAGTTGAGAAAACTGCATTTAAAGTTTATAATGCCAAAAAACGCACTTATACTTCGAAGTTACATAGTGAAGGGTATACTTATAATCTTTGGAAGTTAAATAATCATAAAAAAGGTTAATTGTTTAAAAATACATGTTAATTATTTAGATTTCTTTGGTTAAACATGCAAGGGCGAAAGAAATACGAAAGTCTTCATTATACCCAATTTATTTATAATACACGGTGCTCGTGAGCATTCCGAAAGATTTTAATGCTGGATTCCTGACCACATTTAGAGTCTTTAATGTTATATAAAATTTCCTGGATTCGGCTTGGTTTCAGAGATAATCAAGCTTTTTTCGAAATAAGTTTTTCGACGTAACTCGTCATTTAACTTCTTTATGATTACAATGCCACCACAATGTGTTCTAATATTACCACACCTTTTGCCTGACAATCAAAAAATACGAATAGACTTGACGAAAGAACCTGTATCTAAAAAAACAATTGAAATAAATAATTTAAACAAATTGTTGTTATGATAAAAAGTACTGGAAATGTTAAAAAGTATTCAAAAAGACTAAAAAAAAGAAAAAAAAAAATATTTTTTTGGTGGAATTGACTTTTGGTCTCATAATATTTTATGTTTATTTTGATGCCTAGAATGCACAGTTAAAATCTTTCGCAATGCTCGCGAGCACCGTGTATAATTAGATTAAAACTGTTAGTTTCTTATCAAAGTTACATATTCTAAGGCATTTTGGAGTAATTGAATAAAATAAATTTCATAATCAACAATAAATTTAATAATTAGCGCACTTTTTAACAATTACAAAAAAGGTTACTTATAATATTAAAAATCAACAAAATTATGAGTATATCGATGATATATCACATAATTTAACTAAATTTAGCATAGTGTGCCACAATGGTGTCATCGAAATAACGTTAAAGCATTTTTTAAACAAAGTTTAGTGACCCGGTCGAAACTTTTGTATGGAAACGTAACTAGGGTACCTTGTCACGGCATTTACTAAACTTTAGTAACTTAAATGTAAAGGCACTATTTAAATTTTAGTACCTATAATGCAAAAAATATTTGTAACAAAATGTTATTTGGTATAATTATTGCAGAAATCAATATGTCTTTATTTATAAAAAGTTCTGTTTTAGCCGTGTAAAACATAAAATTTAACATTTTACTAAACTGGGTACCTTGTCACGATAAGATAAGTCATTATCATAAAGAAATAGAGTAAAACTAGGATAAAATACCCAATTATACTACTATTCTTTTTTGCTTTTAGGGGGGGGAAAATGCTTTACGCATACCGCCCGGGTGCGGGAGGGGACCCGAGCAAGGCTCGGGACCGGTTTCAAAAATACTGGTAAATAGCGGTTTATTTGGGTTTTACTCCGAGCTATTAAGGAGAACGCGAAAAGAACATAACTATAAACCTCAATAAACCGGTTTAATCTACGATAGCTGGGGGGGCGGCAGTAGGTACCTACGCCGCGCCGCTGCGGCGCGTAAATGAAGACATGCAGAGACTTGTTTTCTTAGTAGTGAAAGCGCCCGTGCATTTGTGCGGTCGATATTTTGGTCAGCGTGGTGAATTTTAATCGCGTTATTCCTTAATAACTAGTGTCCGACCGAAACTTGTTTTTTTGCCGAAACAGCGGCTTGGCCCTACCGCGAAAAACGAAATTCGTAAATTTCGAGGATTTGTCTCGCTCACTCTAATGACGCCTTCGTTTAAGTGACAGAAAAATCCTCGAAATTTACGAATTTCGATTTTCGCGGTAGTAGGCCAAAAATCGAAGGTTCGGATTTGATTATGGTTTCGGCCGAAACCGAAACCGAACCTTTTATAAATGTGATTAAAAGGTCGAATAAAATGACATCAGATAGCTTTTTTATATATATGAATAATTTTAGAATTACAACTAACGTGAGACTCAAACATATTAAAATATTATCGAACCGGGTTACTCACGTATTTAAGTCGTCGATTGCTCGGCATGAGTCGACCCATTAAGAGGGTCCTCGTCCAGAGAGCACCCTCGGCCAAAGCCCGACGCGTACTGCGGGCCTGCGCCCTGCTAGAATAGGTATTGGCCGCGTTCGGTGGTGGCGGGGGCGATACAAGGAAAAATCTACCCTCAGTGTTACTTTTGTCATAAAAACACACAACACTCACCATATCACTTGCTAATAAGGGGGTGTTTAATTAAAGTTCCCTATAATTCGTTCACTGTGATATCCACTACAACGGCAAAAGTAGTGTTTTTTACACTTTTTGACCAAATGACGATGTCACATTTTCAATATTGTTTATATTTATTTTCGGTGTTGGTAGGCTTGCCTTTTGTTAAAGTTTCGTGATGCCGTGCTTTAAGGATCTTTTTAACGATTTTGTTGTTGTATTTGAAAGTGTTCGATTCTGTGATTCAGTGTAACGTTTTTTTTATTCGAGCTCTCTCAGAAAAGTGGCATTCGCCAAAATGTTACATCACACTAGGGTCTCTAATATTATTTATTGAAAAGAAAAATAATACGAAATTACTAACAGTGTTTCATCTACTTCTGAAAATTCTGAATTATTGTCGATTTAGGCCTAGGCCATAACATCAAATGTGTCCCATGGAAAATACATGCAGTTTCGCGACATTGCTCGACTTGATTGGCCATATTTTCTAAAGAAAGATGCGAAAACTCCCAAAACTTCCCAAATTAACGATCAAATGTATACGTATTAATTTAGGATTGAGATACGATTTCAATTTAATTTTGTTGTTTTTTTTTACTTGTTACCAAATTTCATTCTGCATGCGTTATATCTTGTGGAAAATGTGCTTATTGTTGTCTACGTTGGATGCAGGTCGCATCTAACCGGTACATGTGGAGATCCAGAGGGGAGGCCTTATGGCAGCAGTGGACGTCTTATGGCTGAGATGATGATGTTGTCTATAGGCATAGGCACTTATTTCAGAAAGATGAAACTTATAATTGTATAACTTTTATCGCAAAAATTAAATGAATAACGAAGTATACGTCCGTATTCATAATGAAACCAGCTTGATCGAAACAATAGGTATGTGTAAAAAATTGTAATAGTACATTTCGATGCTAGCGCGGAAGGTATATCATTATCATTACAGTAAGAATGACATAGAGGTGTGCGCCACGCGCCGCGGGACCCACGCCGCCGCTGCCGCCGAGGTTTTCAAAATTCACGCCGCGACAAAAATTTTTCTCAAACTTGCTACGGAATGTCGATGTTACTTACTTTAAATTAAACCCGGAAATACTATGTATCCGGTGTCATATGCTAAGATGATATGTAAAGAGATTTCATGTATTTATTTCACACCTAGGACTGCAAACAAACTGTCTTTTGTTTTGTTACGTCAAATTATGACACTATGTCTTGACATTCAGCCACAGAAAAAAAAAACCTATGAACTTATGTCTATACCACCAGTTAAAAGGATACCTCGAACAGATTAAAAAAAAATTAGGCGCGAATATTTTTTTTTAATGTTGTACGATACTGTACAATTGGTTTATTTACAAATCAAATAGTATGGTTCGGCGAAATCAGTTCGTTTTATTTCATGGCAAGTTTGAGAAAAGCACTATACAAATCTCGGCGAGAAACAGGGTTACAGGCCGCGTATTCCTATCTGGCCTCAGTTCCTTCGGCCAGATATATCTACTTGCCCTGTAACCCTTCGTCTCCCGTCCTCTATAGTAATGTACTATTACGGAATAAAATAATTTAAATTACGCGCCACGCTGATCATATTGACATTAAACAACAATATGATTGCGAATATCGTCACGCGGTTCCCTCTGACCAAAAAGATTGTATGCGCAGCATTTCTGGATTGCAGATTTTCAGATATTGATAAGCACCTACCAAAAAAATACACTACTTGGCCAGATTTTTTTCCAATTGTACAGATTTCTTTTACCGAATTCCAAGTCTAGACATTCCCAATACTACAGATTTACAAACCTACAGAATCCCAATACTTTAATATTCCAACATTACGGTTTCCCATGTCTACAGATTTTCAATATTACTGATTCATTACTATGTCTACAGATTCCATATTCTCTAGATTTCACGTCTACTGATTCCCAACTGTAATGCTTTTTTCAACACACTTGCTTGTAAGTCGTAACGTAGGTCTTATTGAACCGCTTTTAGACTTATAATCCTAGGTATTACTAGCTGTGTGTTTTTTTTATTATTAGCACATTACTATAGAGGACGGGAAACGAAGGGTTACAGGCCAAGTAGATATATCTGGCCGAAGGAACTGAGGCCAGATAGGAATACGCGGCCTGTAACCCTGTTTCTCGCCGAGATTTGTATAGTGCTTTTCTCAAACTTGCCATGAAATAAAACGAACTGATTTCGCCGAACCATACTATTTGATTTGTAAATAAACCAATAGTACATAGTATCGTACAATATTAAAAAAAAACATTCGCGCCTAACTTTTTTTTAAATCTGTTTGAGATATCCTTTTACCTGTTGGTATAGACATTAGTTATTAGGTTATTTTTTTTTCTGTGGCTGAATGTCAAGACCTAATGTCACAATTTGACGTTTCAAAACAAAAGACAGTTTGTTTGCAGTCCTAGGTGTGAAATAAATACATGAAATCTCTTTACATATCATCTTAGCATATGACACCGGATACATAGTATTTCCGGGCTTAATTTAAAGTAAGTAACATCAACATTCCGTAGCAAGTTTGAGAAAAATATATTCTTCACATCATCGATCCCACAGTGTTTGAAGACAAAAGTCTTCAATCAGTGCTTCCTACCCGTCATGACGTACGGAGCCGAAACGTGGACACTGCCGGTACGGCTGGTCCACAAATTCAAGGTCGCTCAACGAGCTATGGAAAGGGCAATGCTCGGCGTCTCTTTGAGAGATCGAATCAGAAATTAGGTTATCCGGCAGAGAACCAAAGTGATCGACTTAGCCCACCGTGTTAGCAAGCTGAAGTGGCAGTGGGCTGGCCATATTACCCTTAGAACCGACTGGCTAAAGAAACGAGTTCTTGAATGCAGATCGCGTCTCGGCAAGCGTAGTGTAGGACGCCCTCAGGCAAGGTGCAGCGACGATTTGCGCAGGATGGCTGGCAGGAGCTGGATGCGAGCAGCCGAAGATCGAAAACGGTGGCGTGAAATTGGGGAGGCCTATGTCCAGCAGTGGACTCTGATAGGCTGATGATGATGATGGATGTTTTTTCATTATTTACGTTAGGTCACCATAGGAGGTTTAATGACTGTCTATTAACTGATTCTATTAATTTCAGTGTTTGCAATTTTATTGATGATTGTTGTGCTTCTTGAATAAGATATTTTTAGAGGAAGAACGTGGAAGCTTTTAAAAAAAATGGCATTTGAAAAAATTTGCTGTCGCTTTCCACGGCTTAGAAATAGACAACTGCAGCTTCGCCTCATAATACCTACGTAAAATTAGCGAAAACATGGTTTTGAAAGATAGACCAATTTGTAACATTTCTTTTTTCATAAGCATTTTAAGAAAGGTATTTCTCATGTCGGTATGTTTCCTCTTTTTGGACAGAATACGAAATATTTATTTATGAGTATATTCATCATCATCATCATCATCACATCAGCCGAAAGACGACGACTGCTGAACATAGGCCTCCCCCAAAGATTGCCACAATGACCGGTCCTGCGCCACCCGCATCCAGCGGACTCCCGCGACCTTCACCATGTCATCGGTCCACCTTGTGGGGGACCTACCCACGCTACGCCTTCCGGTACGTGGCCGCCACTCAAGAACCTTCCCGCCCCAACGGCCATGGGTTCTACGCGCAATGTGCCCCGCCCACTGCCAATTCAGTTTAGCGATTCGGAGAGCTATTTCGGTTACTTTGGTTCTGCTGCGGATGGTCTCATTTTTAATCCGATCACGCAGAGAGACTCCTAGCATAGCCCTCTCCATTGCCCTTTGGGAGACTTTGAGCCTTCTTATGAGGTCCATTGTAAGCGGCCACGTTTCAGTACCGTATGTCAACACACACTGATTAAAGACTTTCGTCTTCAAACACTGCGGAATATTGGACGAAAATATGTGTCGTAGCATCCCGAACGCTGCCCAACCGAGTCGGATTCGACGATTGACCTCTTTCTCGAAGTTAGACCTACCTAACTGGATAGTTTGTCCTAGGTATATATATTGGTCTACAACTTCGAGTGTAAAGTCTCCGATTATTACGGGAGTTGGTGCTACATGGGAATTTGACATGATTTTCGTCTTATCCATGTTCATCCTAAGACCAACTCGCTCGGAGGCTTTACTGAGGTCAACGAGCATGGTACTCAAGTCCTCCAAGGTCTCAGCCAAGACTACTATATCGTCAGCGAATCGAAGGTGAGTGAGGTACTCGCCGTTTATGTTGATGAGTATATTAAACGCATTTAAAATATGACTTGCAGTTTTTGTAGGCTTGTAATAATACCGTCAAACAAAGCAAAATATACAAAAATAGATTTTACATATAAAAAAATTTTTCGTGTGTTTATACATCGATGTATGACTAGCAGTGTGGGCGATGATGGTACTATAAAGAGGTAAAGCTGGGTATCTGTAGTATTTGAAATCTGCAGTACCTATTGGGAATTCGTAGTATTGGGAATCTGTAGTGTTGGGTATTTGTAGCATTTAAAGTTCGTATTATTGGGAATATGTACACACAGGAATGCATACTATTGACGATATCTGAAGTATTATCTCTTATCTGTAGTATTAGGAATCTGTAGTATTGGGAATCTGTAGACGACTCGATCCAGGCCTACTACCGCGTTTTTCGCGGTAGGGCCGCTGTGCGAGTTAATAAAATAAATTTCGTCTACGATAATTATGACAATGGCCGCATAAAATGCAATCTATAACTTTGTTTCGTGTTAATTTTTTGAATAATAAACTTGTCCTAAACAATATTTAGGTTTTTAATACCTTCTCATCCTTATATGTGTGAACGTACGGAGTAATAATTTGACCTTGACGCCGAAAATTTTGCGGCGCGCCGCCGCCGGCGATTTCTATGCCGGCGCACACCTCTAATGACATTTCCGCGCGTGCATCGAACGACGTTTTTCAATACAGTTGCGAAAAATTAAAAGATGATAAACAAAATAGCTAGTTATGAGATGAAACTTTGACAATGAACATTTTTGACGGACAAAAGGTGTTTTTTTAGATCTAAAACGTGCATTCATAATTTAATGGGTAATAGATTCTGCTATTCAGCCAACTCAAACGTTTTTATTTGAAAATACATAATTTATAAGTAAGAAACAAGTTAAATCTATAAAATCTTCACTTTTAATAACTTTCGTAACACCATGTTCGACTATCTGTGTATATAAATATTTAAATTGTATAATAACAATAACAAATTGTTGCTTTTAGATACTTAATAAAATTGCTTGCAGTTAAGAAAAACGCCTCTAGTTTGACAGGCGATTCGAGACCGTTCCGTTCTCACAAATATTTTTCAATATACAATATTTAAAAAATATACAGGGTGGTCCAAACCTTGACGTCAAAAATTTTTTTTTAGATTCCTCACGTCATGAGCTATCAGAATATACCCCATGTATGTTAGCCGATTTTTTGTAGTTTTCGAGTTATGAATTTTTTTAAATTTTTTTTGAGAAATTCTGGAATGAAAAAAATTATTAATAAAAAAAACTGTTGGTTTTTTTTTAACTAGTTTCTTTTTGTAAAAGTACTACTACAAATAAAGCATTACCTGACAAAAAATTAGCGTCCTCACTTTGATACAAGTAGGATAAAAAGTACCAAATTCAAAATTTTATGCTAAAAACGTATCAAAATAGCATTAATGTACGTAAATAAAAAAATTAAACATATCCCAAGGATTTTTGGTAATCATAATCATAATCATAAAATTTATTGATACTTAAACATTACAGGTCATTTAACAATTCTAACATATAGGTATTAAATTCAATACATTAGTGTGACTCGGTACACATTATTAAAAATAATTAGTTATAAATAAATATTTTTTGTAGGGGAGACCTAGGAGAGTTGACACAAATTTTACATATCCACGCACAACTTCTTTGTTATACAAGCTATAAGGACGTAACCAGCATTTTAGGAAAGGAAATTTCATAATCTAATTACAAATATCAATTCGAAAAGTAATAAATCATTAGAAGGTGGCTAAAACATCGTTATTCTAGAACAAGTCGGGTTGTTTCAACCCTCCTAATACCGAGATAAGTTGAAACAGGTACCTTACCCAGGTACCTGTTTCAACGGTACGGTTCAACGGTTTCGGTTGACACATAAACAGAAATTAAAGTTTTAAGATAAATATAACGATAGTTTTGGCAATAATCGTATTTATTTTACTAAAATACTTTACTAAAACAACTTTGAGGTCAAATATTAGAAATATACTAACAAAATATTTTTTTTCTTATAAGAATAATAAGGCTAATTACCAATTGTACGACTGTGAGTACACATTTGGTTTTTTCTTGCCTATATTATAATAATTCAGGTCCTACATACTTAAATAAGTTTGAGTCTTTTGCACACTAAAATTATCCATAGTCACATCAACGTTAAGACACTAAATGAGATTAAATAAACATTCAAATTGTAAGTCTTCTCCTTTCAGGAAAGAAAAAAATATATAAATCTAACTAAAATAATCCAACTTAACTAATACTTATGGTAATTGATAGTTTTACCAACAAAAACACAGAACATTAATATATCTAACTAGGTATAACAAAATGATACGTAATAAAAAAATAGATTTTCTCAAACATGCAATGAAATGTTGTAGTTACGTGCCTAAAAAGCGACCGGGAAGTACCCCGTTGCCGGCCTAGGCCGGCAAGTGCCTCTTTTTTAATTTTCATTTGACATAGGGTTGTGACTTGGCATCTTGGTTAGCCAATAATTATCTGTAAGTAATATTAGTATTTAAAAAAATTATCGGCTAATTGTTGTAATTATAATTAGGTATTTAAATTATATAATTTAAAATATGTACAATAACTACTCAAAATAATGTTTAAAAAAGCAGTATTATACTGTGCGATCCGTCGGCCCCGATCATCGCATGTGATTAATTGGACCCAACAGACCGCATCGTCTAATACCGCTTTTTTAAAAGTAAAAATTTGAACCTTTCAAACATGTCAAACTTAAAAAAAAATGAGGCGTCGGTGTCGTATTTGATTTTTAAGGCAGTATAGCTTAGTGCTTTCGCCTGTCCACAAGGACTAAAAATATAAAAAAAAGTATTTGACTTTTGTTGTGTTTCAAAGACTTAGTTATGTAGTTAACTTATAATTTCTTAGAATGAAGAATTTTTTTTTGTTTTATTTCATTGCATGTTTGAGAAAAGCATTATACATACCTCGGCCATGAAGTGACGGGTTGCCGTCCGAATACTATCCGGCCTCGCTTCGCTCGGCCGTCTACATAATATTCGGCCGGCAACCAGTCACTTCGCGGCCTCGGTAGTAATGTACTATTAATTAACCAGGCCAACAATTTGATATAATAAATGTAGTCCAGTTCACTATAATGTGCATTTTGCATGTGCCCAGCCCTTGCAATCCAAAAACTTGTTTTTATATTTTTTTGGTCTACTATTTTTATATGGCTCTAAGCAACACAGACATAAACAATCATTATCATTTTCATTCTCACTATTGCATTCCTATTTATGTTTTTACCAGTCGTTTTATTATGCTTGATAGATTTATTTGTCTCAATTGTTTTTGTTTGCTTTGGTTAATTTAATAATGGTTTCTTGACGTTTCTTAGTTTTCTGTTTGCTTTTATTGCTTTAGGCACTCTGAAATACCAAATAAATATTTAGTCTATAAATTAACATCGAGGAAGGTTGCAACAAAGGAGGTTAGTTGAAACAAGCTGTTTCAACTTACCTTCCCTTCAAAATTAAGGGCCTTTTTTATATCTTAGCGATTATTACTTCCAAGCGGTTCTCGTTTGAAAATAACATGTTTGAATATAAACATGTACTTAAATAGACGTTCCAAATTATGTATACAAAGGGCATAATTCTTAACATAACACGTAAATAAACGGCATTGAAAAAATGGGTAAAAACTTACTTTTAGCACAATTTTGAACACAGACGCTATAACTCCGCAACCGTTCGGTCGGCGGCCATGGCGTGTACTGAAGAGTAGGTGGGAGGGAGAAAATGGATAAAACTGCGCTATTGCCAGATTTCTAATGCCTATAGTTCCTGAGATTTTGACGTTGTGTCAACTTACCTTTGTGTCAACTCCGAAAAATCCTCATTATTAAGTATCACTTTTTTTTTGGTTTTAAGAAGGTTTAAGGACTAGGGCAGTCTTTACATTACCAAAAATCCTTGGGATATGTTTTATTTTTTTTTATTTACGTATATTAATGCTAGTTTGATGCATTTTTAACGTAAAATTTTGAATTTGGTATTTTTTATCCTACTTGTATCAAAGTGAGGACGCTGATTTTTTTGTCAGTAAATGCTTTATTTATAGTTATACTTTTACAAAAAGAAAATATTAAAAAAACACAACAGTTTTTATCAATAATTTTCTTCATTCCAGAATTTCTCAAAAAAACATTTTCAAAAATGTATAACTCGAAAACTACAAAAAATCGGCTAACATACATGGGGTATATTCTGATAGCCCATGACGTAGGGAACCTAAAAAAATTTTTTTGTCGTCAAGGTTTGGACCACATATGATGATGAGGAAGTAAGAATAAAATATGAAATATCAATATTTTTATTCGTTTTGCATTAGCAGTAGGTTTTTTAGTTTTATTACGTCTTGGTAAAGCGACATACCTTAAAACTTTTTAGTAGTAGAGGGGAAGAGGAAAAGAAGAAGGCCGAGAAGGGCGTACATGGACCAAGTGAAAGAAAAAGTAGACGTCGTGTCGTATCAGGGTCTAAAAGAAAAGGCACTGGGAAGGACCATATGGAAATTACTACACAGACAAGAGCCCTGCCCCTTAAGTTTATGATGACAAATACCAGCTATGTGCTCGTATTAATAAAATTGATTCTACCAAAGCCTAAATTGTACACATAGCTGGTATCTATATCATAGATACCAAGGATTATACTGTTCGTTAAAAACTTGAAATATGCACGTAACTAAGACAAATTCTAAAGTCGTTTAATGAAATAAATAAACTTCTGCAGTTACAACCTCAATATACCTACATAAAAGAACTATTTTTTAATTGTGAAAATACGCGTTAAGAATTATACTATTACGGACGGACCCGGTTTTAGACGAACGCGACCCAAAAGTACGATGTTTATAGTTTCGGTTCTGCCGAAAGGTTCGGCAGTTTTTTTGCCGAAACCGAACCTTCTTCTTCAGTAAAAAATGGTTGACTGTGTAAGTCTTTATGTAACAAGTATAATTATATGCATTGAACTAAAATTAGTAGATACCGTAAAATGGGGCTAGATTGATTAATTTTAAAATTGAAATGCTTAGAACTTCGTCAGTTTTAATGCTATAAATACGCAAAAAATCACGTAATAGCAGCTTGACACGAAGTTTTTTTAGGGTTGATGAAAAAAAATTTTTGGCTTATAATCTTAGAGAAAAGAAAAAAAAAGTGCGCTATCAACTCTATACTTGGAAAGGGGTTACTTTGATAGACCACAGTTTTATAACAATATTTGATAGTATTCCCTAACAGCATAAAAATGCAAAAACAAAAAAAAATATCCACCTACTACTTTTCAAGTTATTGGGTTTAAAAGTTCAAAGGGGTAACATTGATGACAGGCGTACCTTTGCCATTTAAGTGAAAAAATGAAACAAAAATGTAATTAGTAGCATTTATTTGTATGTTACAAGTCTTTTTCTTATCATAGAATAACAATTTGCTGTCAATTGACGTTATTATTGAGATCAGTCTTACTTTTTTAAGGGACATATCTTAAAATAAACTATATTAATAAAATATAGTAACACTGCTAGTAAATGTGTAATTTTTATAATCAGTGACTCAAACAGAACAATACCTATAACATTAGAAACTTAACATACGTAACTTTCCTTCGTATAATACCTATCTAACCAATTTTTAATAGAGCTAGTTAAGGGTAATTGAGATCAACACAACATAATTCGCAACAGGCGTTTAAGCACCCACCTACTCGTAATCTTATCGTTCTCTATTTGAAATCAAACTATATTGAAGCTACTATTTATTGACGCAGCATTGATGCTCAGGACCCCATCCGATATAGCCTGCACTGCTTCCTCTAAATCTTGTTGCGTATAGTTCCGATAGGCCCGGTTACCCGGACGTGGTTTATATGAATATATGTTCGCACCATCTTAAATCTAAAAAGAAAAACATTTGGGGTTAGTTTGATAACGGTACTAAAAACAGGTCAATATATCGCAGACGATATGGGGTAAATTTGATAACTATCAATGTAGCCCCGCACCTTCTGTCAATGAAGCCCCATTTCAAAATTCCCGCCATAGAAAATAAAATGGCGGTCGGCACTGGAGGACTCAATCACGTTTCGATGCCCAAAGAAACACACAATTACATAAGCTATGTCAATAAAAGATAATTGCAATACTCACAGTTGCAGAACAGAAGTTTTCCATACCACAATTTTTGTAAAATATTTAGTCACTGCGTTAATTTTTTTTTTCAAAGCACCCGTGTGAGCTGCTGAGTGTACGCCGCGTGCAAAGATGGCAGAACTGTCAGTGTTGCTAGTATAAAAATATCAAACTGATGCGTTCAGTAGATTATGAGTTATAGAAAAAAATGCAAAGTTTTGCTGTAATCATCAAAGTTGCCCCACGATTTGAAAGTAGCCCCATTTTACGGTACTTATTTAATTAATCCACAATTTAAATAATTCATTTTTTGTTACAAATATTAGGCTAACTAGATAGTTGATAAACTACAATTGATAAATACAACAACTTAATTTTATTAAAAACATATATAATGTATACAGGGTGGCTGGTAAGTAGACCGACAAACTTGAAATGTGTATTCCCGAACACATTTTGAGGCTATAAAGTCTTTTGAACTTTTCTAGATTCGGCTTAGTTTAAGAGATAATGACACGTTATTCAAAAAACTATTTTCATCACAAGTCACTGAAAAATGCCTGCACGATTAAAATTCTTACACTAGTAGTTTTCATCTCGACATACACACTGATTAAAGTTAGAGAAAATGAGAAAAGTTTCAGAAAAATGTTCATAAAAAAAATCATAAACCCTGAAAAAAAAATATTTCCCTACAATTTAATACTGGTCATGTACAAAAAAAATCAAAATATCAAAAAACTAAATAAAAAAAAATTTTTTTTTGTTCGATAATGACATTTTTTTTACTTCTATTGTCATCAAAAACGCATTGGTAGTCTGTCGGTATACTCATTCCCACCCTGTATAACGTCATATACAATCACAGTTTTATGTATGTAATTGCAACAAAATACTTAAACGTAAGTAGATACATAATTACTAATTAGTTCCCCATTATACTCGTAATTTTTTAACAATCCAACTTATTGTTGCACTGAACTGAATTAGGGACACGTCCTTCCCGCAGTAGATGTTTCGATTCAAATCCAGAATCAAATGAATCAGCGTTTGTTTGTCCTTGAATACACAGGTTTATAAAGTTCAGAACAGGTTAATCGAACAAGAACATTATTTAACGTTCCCCTGAAAACCGGTTTATAAAAACCGTTTTGACGAACGTAACCGAAAAGAAAAGGTTTTCGCCAAGTACATGATAACGGTTTGAAAATTTAACCGGTATCCGAGCCTTGGACCCGAACATTCATGTTAAGCGTCGATATATTAAAAAATGTAATATTAGTAAGGGTCCAAATGGAAAAAAATGTGTGCTGTGAGTTACAGTTTTGTAATTTTGACCAGAGCTAGAGGGTGTAAAATAACAATTTTTAGATGTGGAGGGAAAACCAATTCCCCCCTGAACGAGCGGGGAGGGGGGTGAATGTGCAAACGGAAGGGTTATGTTTAAAATTTTTTCGTCTAATATTTAGGCATACTATTTATTGTTTGGTATCTTTTTCGAGTAAAACAGACACGTAGAATTCATTTTTGATGACGCACATGAGGAGTTTCATATATAAAAAAAGAATTATCGGTATAAAGGTAAAATAATCACCGTTTTTATTTTGATTGAACCGTTATATATGTATTACCAAATCATCATCAGCCAATTGACGTCCACTGCTAGACATAGGCCTCCCCCAGAGAGTTCCACAAAAATCGGTCGTGAGCTGTCCGCATCCATTGGACACCCGCAACCTTTACCAGGTCGTCGCTCCATCTTGTGGGGGGCCTTCCCACGCTGCGCCGTCCATTACCAAATAAACATATGAAATCTGAGGTTTTGTAATAGGTCAGTATAAAATTGTCCGTTAATCGTGCTTCCTTTCTGGAGGTAATCTACAAAAATCACTCCTTTGGAATCCCAAAATACGGTCGTCATGACCTTACCGGCTGATAAAATGGCCTTTGTTTTCTTTGGCGTGGGTTCATCGCGATTTGTACACTGCCTATGCTGTTCCTTCGTCTCCGGCGTATAGTGTATCGCCGTAAAAACTAGTACGCTGGTACTATTACGCTGGTAGACCTCTAAACATTCCGTTGAAAGATCCTTGCTTCGTACTTTTTGCTCGTCTGTCAACAGACGCGGCACCAATCGAGCAAGTTTGTTAATTTCCAAATGTTGGTGCAAGAAGTTCAAAACTCGACCTCTTGAAATGTTTAAAGCCTGCTATTTCCCGCAATTTTAGACGGCGATAATTTAATACATTTCTTTTTTTTTTCAATCATTGTTGTAGTCGTTACTCGTTACCCCATTAGGGCGTGCGCTGCGGGGAGCATCTTCACAGCTCTGTCGACCGCGTCTATAAAGTCAGTAACCTAAGTGTGAACAGTGCTCAAAGATGGAGAAGAGGACCCCAAAACGCGTTCCAGTTTAGTTTTTGTCTGAGTTGCGGTTTTGTTTTTTAACACGTAAAACTTAATGACAGCTCGCACTTCGGTTTTCTCCATTTTCACGAAAATGGATATTAGGACTTACCACAGAACTAAAATGACAAAGAACGATTGACAACGATTAAAAGCATAACCAAAAACGAAACGCCAGTGTGTGCGTAAATTTGTCTATGTGTGGTCAGGAATAGGGTTGCCTGTTACAACAGACCAATTATCTATCGATGTCCGACTGTTTTATCGACAACATGTACCTATCATAGATATTCATTATCTTAGTTATTTTGCTATAAGGTTTAACCTTTAGTATGCGTTAGCGTCAAGCAATTCAAACAAGTTTTAACTTTGACGGCTATTTCATAAAGTCAATTGTACCGGAATTGTAGTTAAATTTTGAACAGCTGTCAAAACGAACACAATAATAGTATCATGTGAATTAAGGGTATTGAATAAGAAATTGCGAACGTGAGTGAACTTAAGCCTCTGGCGTAAGGTAAGGTATTTCGAGGATTTTCTCTGTCACTCGAACGAAGGCGTCAATAGAGTCAGAGAGACAAATCCTCGAAATTTACGAATTTCGTTATCGCGGTAGGGCCGCTGTTCCGTTCAAATTCCCTAGTATTACCCTCTACAAGTTCCGCCCAAAGTTAACCAGAAGCAGATAACGTGGCGAAAGTTTCCTGGTTGAAACACTCGCCACGTTCGGGATTCAATTTTAGAACAACTCACTTCGCTCGTCCAATAATAGAATCCCTTCTCCCGATCATGTTGCCACTCGCAGGTAAAAAACAAATTTATGTGTACCCTCGTATAACAAATAACCATTAAACTTTATAAGAGCAACTATTCTTGCATACACGGTGTTTTTTTGTTTCCGTTAAATTGGATAGGTTACATGGGAAAAACAGAAGTTACTGGAGAGGAGTTATTACTGGAGAGGTCGGGAAATAAGGGCTAAGCGTGCTGCAAATAAATGGGTAAATAGACTAAAAATCCGCAAGCAAATACTCATGACACTTCTATGACGTCATACGTAAAGTTAAAGAGAGAAAAGTATTTAGTTTGACAGTACGGTACTCTTTTCTATGACTGTCAAAATATAAGGAAGTTTTGTGTTTCAGTTGATTACACATTAACAGGCGCGGATCCAGGACTTCGTTGAGGGGGGGGGCACTGCGATCCAGGACTTCGTTGAGGGGGGGGGGGGCACTGCCCTATGATATGATAGTATTTTACACTTCAAACACCACCTAGCCATAAATAAGTCCAGCGTGAGGGGGGGGGAGCAAGTGCCCCCATTGCCCCCCCCCTGGATCCGCGCCTGCACATTAATGAGACACATGTTCAGATTAATATGACAGGTAATGTGTACACATATTTTTGATTGGTGAATCTGTTCAGATGCATATGTACTTTTCTATGATCATTTATTTTTGAAGCCTTGGATTTGCTCATTCATATATTTATGAACTCGACTGTACCTACTGATACATAAATACGTATTCGGCCTGAAAACCCTCGTATCCCGGCTTCTGCAGTAATGTACTATTCTTATTAATTCAATAACAGTAAGAATTAAGCCACTAGTTTCTAAGAGAAATCAATCATATTTAAACTAAATAACTTCACTTAAATTTAACGGAAAAAACACACAAGTATAACACAAAACATAATAAGGTCCTTTAAGTTATTTAAATACACATTTGTGTTCAAAATCTAGTATCATGACAGCATTGTAAGAAATAGACTGATTGGGTACGTTTACCGAACAAATGTCGATATTGGTAGTTCAACATTTAGTCGAGCTCTAGCGTAGCGTAACAATTTATATTTTTACACAAAATATCCTTTAATATTAACTATTGTGATAAATTATTAGCTCACAGTGATAGAACAACTAATGCTACAATTTGATAATTCACACAATTAATGCTACTAAATAGACAAAATATAGTTTGAAAACAATCAACCGGCACATCATATTTACCTGTGAAACGAATGTTTGTTGTTATTTCTGTAGTGGGCAACAAGGCAATCATTTACACAACACGACACCATATTGATTTCATGATCTGTACAAATTCCTTCTTATAAGTTTTAATTATAAAATCACTTTTAAAATATCAATCTCCGTCGACCAGGCTGATACGGCTGATATGTCACTTCGAAAGTGGTTATGCTTTTGGGATTGTTGTCTATCTTTTTCGCACTCGTGTAATACTCATATAACTGGTGGCTTCCCTTTCACACGCTTCCTTTCTCTATTTAAGCGCTAGCGCGGATTCTATCTTTATGGGACTTACTAAGTTAATACTAATCGCTATAATTAATTATTTTGCCTATTATACACAAAATATTAATTTTTAGAGAGCGGATTTCAGGTAGCGATTTAAAGATTAATATGGATATGACTGTCAAAAATTTATTTTCTACACACAAAAAATGTATTGGGGCCATAAAAGTAAAACTATTTATCAATGCTTTTGTGAATATTAAGCAAAATGTATGATGGTTATAAATAAATAAAAACATCTTTAGTCATTAAAAAAATATTAAAATCTTTAATATTTCTTCTGCATATTGAACAGTAAAAACTTTTGTTACGACCCAAAGAAAACAAAAATGAAAATAATTCGTTTCCACAATGCTCACAGAACAATTCATTTAATTCGAGGTTGTTTTATTAGTTCTTCCTCACAAACAATGTCAATGCAATAATGGTACTCAGTTACATTTCATTTTAAGCACCCGCCGTCGAAAAATACATCTTCATACGTTATATCGATAACCTCGAATTAGGTAAATTAAATATTCTGTGAGCATTGAGGAAACGAATTATTTTTTGTTTTATTTGTGTCGCAACAAAAGTTTTTATTGTTCAATATGTAGAAGAAATATTAAAGGAGAAGAGCTTAAATATATAAAATATTTTAAAACTTATTAAACATTTTTTATTTATTATTCATTTATTTATAACCATCATAAACTTTGCCTAATATTCACAAAAACATCGACACAGTTTTACTTTTAAAAATGTATTGGGGCCATAACCCAATACATTTTTTGTGTGTATAAACAATAAAAAATATATAACATATGGAGGTTCCGGGTTCGAATCCCGGCGAGGGCATTCTTTGTGTATTTATTTATCACAAATGTTTGTTCCTTGGTCATGGCTGTCTATGTATTTAAGTATCGATATGTATCTATCTATCATATACAGGGTTACTTTTTCACCAGTACAAAACAACATACGTAATAGTAGTCCAAGTTACAGAATACTAGCATTTTTTGTTACTACCCCTTTAGAACAAAAAAACTAAAATACCGATGTTTGAACTTATCCGCAAACCTAATAAGAAAATTGGACGCATTACGCATTATCAATGTACATAACTAGCAAAACACACGAACTGGCAACTGTTTGTTTACAACGTCATCGCACGTGGCATGGCGGCTTAGAAAAGCGGCGTTGATAATCAACTTATGATTATGACTTGGCAAAAAATCTTACTTGATCCCAAATCTTCCTTCATACTTGCACTAAGGACAGAAACTTTCTTCATTGAGGCGAATTTAAACACTTGAAATCAACTTTATGCACAATGATTGGAATAAAAAAAACATACCTAATTAATGGAGTCCATTTCTCATACTAATTAATTAATTCACATACTTAAGCAAGTGTTCCAAATGTTGGCCGTGGTTATCTAAACACACTCTTGCCCGTTTTTGAATGTTTCCTTCGATATTTCCCAACACAAGTCTGTAGTTCTCACTTTTAAGTTCATCAAATGCACTTATTATTAGATTTTTTAAGTCTTTTAAATTTTGGGCCTACCCTCACCCCACAAAAACAGTCACACGGGGTCAAATCTGTTGAACTAGCTGGCCATGGCTATAACACTGGCATTTTCCAGGCGGGGCACACTTTCTTCAGCGTATAGCCGCTGGGCCGCCACTGTATTTTCCCCAATGAGAAAATAACTACGAACCATTTCGTACGAGCAATTTCCGACTGGAGGTAGTACGATGCGGCGCGCGTGCACATACCAACGTCAACCGTGACTAAGTCCTAGTCACCGAGATTGAGGTAACTGCTATGTTGCCAACTCGTGCGCAGGTCGCTCACCCCTTTCCGCCGCCCTCTGCGTCCCGCACCCCGTTGACGTCTTATCATTAGTAAGCCCATTATTTTGCATTTGCATGAAGGATAAATTAATAGTAAATGAAAAAAAAAATATCAATTTTATTTGATAAATGTAATCTATTATCGGTACCAAATATGTGGGAAAATTTATTGTACCGGTGAAAAAGTAACCCTGCATATCGTCGCCTGGCACCCACATCACAAGCCTTATCCTCGTCCTGCCCGGATACTAAATTAGAGCTTTTGAAATTGAAACCTAATGAGTTCGAAAATATAATCACTTTTCTTTTGTTCTTAACCATTGAATATGTCCTTTATAAATCACATTGGGCAGGACGAGGTTAATTGAGCTTACCGTGGGACTAGGTCGATTTGTGTAATATGTCCCAAGATATTTATTTATAACAGTCGTATCCATATTAATCTTTAAATCGCTACCTGAAATCCGCTCTATTAATTTTATATTCACGCAAAGGGTGCGCCAAAGTATTTATAAAATTGCAACTTAGATTATTGGAACTCCGAAAATTTTTCTTATACAATTGAACTTCATAATGATCGGTATTTAGAATAATCTTTGTTCATAATCATCATCACATAGAATTATTTATGTTCATAACATTGTTTTTCAAACATATTTTTAGTACTAACTTTTATGTTTAAATAATTTTTCACTATACTTATTTTATGCTAAATATTCTAATGTTATAGGTATTTATTTCTATCTGTACTGGTTTTATGAATGAATTATTTTTGTATAATTAAATATAAATCGTACTATTACTGTAAACTAGCTACCTGCACAAATCAGGTTGTGGCAGAGTAGGTACTGTACTAAACGGGTTCCCTCTAAACTTTTTTTGTCCGAAACGCTTAGGACATAACAGACTTCGTATAATCTATTTTGGCATCAACTTAATGAGACAGAAACATCACTTGGCTTAAATAACAATATTTCGAATGTTATTTTGTCCGAAACTATCTTGGCATATCATTAATTACGCCGAGTGTTATAAGACAGAAATTAGATTTGCATTTTTTTTTTGGGTATGTAGCCACATGTTCGAAACTTGCCTTTTTCGTCAGGCAGAATTTGCTGTGACGGTGAAAATTTCTACAGTGAGCGAGCGAAGCGAGCGAACAAAACCTTCCGGGGCAGATCCGACTCGGATAGGTTAGGTTAGAAGACTAAGGCGGGAGCTGCTCCCGCCTTAGTCTTCGAGGTTATTTTTTTTTAGCAACCTAGAAAGTACTCAGCTCAGTAACC